>JANEHU010002448.1:0-54470 GCA_027563435.1 Nasonovia ribisnigri | reverse complement strand
AAACAACAAAAAAGCTGTCAAAAGATATATCCTATCACACCTTTCCCAAAAATAATGAACCAGAGCGTTTAAAAAATTGGATTTTGAGAACGAAACGAGCTAACAAATTTAATCCTATGTCATCTCATATTTGTTCTGAACACTTTAATGCTGATGACTTCGAAAGAAATTTGCAAGCTGAAATGTTGAACTTAAAAGTAAAAAGGCAATTAAAAAAAACTGGTAAGAAATAGATTAGTATATACTTAACCTCAGACCTCTTATATAATATATACTATTTAGGTACCTAACCATGTTTGTGTTAATATTATTTAATAGTAATAATTATATAATAATACTATTGTATATTTTCATATTGTAAGATAATAAGTTACCAACTATTTAGTATTTTGACCTAAGTTCATATCATATAAATATTAATGTAATTATATTTTTTTGAAATTGTCATAACTTTTTAAATTATGAATATAATATTAAAATTAAAATATACCTAAAATAGTGATGGGCATAATCGAGATATATAATCGAGATATCTCGATTATGAAAATTATATCGATTATATAATCGAGATATTTCGATTACGAAAATAATATCTCGATTATATTATATTCGAATGATTTATTATAATCGAATCATACTTTCTAATGATATCTCGTTTATTAAGTTTATTTTTAAAACAATGAATTCTTAGCCTCAAAATAGTCAAAATGTTAATAATCGGATATAAATTATTTGGAATGAATGAATGACGTCCATGAAACGAGGGAATTTAACTATTATAAACTATAATAAAACTATTATTAAATTGTTGTTGACTTAATGGGTAATATATTTTTCTAACCATAGGATTATTTGGTAGGACATAGCTATAGTAAAGTTGTTGATATTTACCAAGTATAAATAATGTAAAGATAACATAAGAAAAAGAAACCCGTCTATTGTAATTTTATCGTATGTTTTTGACGTTTTTGTCTTTGATTTCGATTTGAAAATTACAGTAAACCAGTAGTAGTTCATATTTCTATAGAGGCATAGGCTACATTTTTTATATATACTGTGAAAACAATTGGTTTTGTTAAACAGTCATTAAATAATTAATTAAAAAAATGAGGCCAGGCTGTAAACAACGTTCTGTTGTTTGGGAAAGTTTTAGAAAAAGTTCTGACGGTAAGGTTGTAACGTGTCAAGTCTGCAAAAAGGAATTGAAATATTTTGGAAACACAACTAATTTAAAAGGTAATTTATTTTACAATATTTAGCTGTAGGCAGGGCTTAAATTTAAAAAAAAATATATGGTTTTTTTGTTTTTAATTATTTTAACAATATCGGTAACTAGGGTCCAACAATTCATGCATTCCCATGTTTTTACTGGGTGCTTTAATAACTGCTAGATGAGCTAAGAATTTAAATCACAATCTAACAAATTCAAAAATTAAATTTTAGTGTGCATATTTTCTCCCGTCTTTTAATTATTATTTTTACTTAAAACGAAAAATACTTTACGTAAAAAATATAATTAAGTCCATATTTAGCGCATATTTTAATGATTTTAGGTGCATATTTTGATAGTTTTTAGTACAAGTTCTGGGCCCTATTGTTATAACTTATAAATACGTTATAAATTTGTTTTTGTAAATTCTATTGTCATTTGTGATATAATTAATTAAACCGTAATGTAAAAACTACAAAACTTAAACAAATTGATACCCAAGTTATTCAGATGAATTCTAAACAAATTTGAATAACGTTATTAAATTATTTACGTTACAAATATGTTTTTTGTTTATTGATAATCTTTATGATTAATGATATAATATGTTTAATAGTATTCGTTTTTTTTTTCGTTATAATGTATTAAATAACGATTTGAAGCCCTGGCTGTACTGCTGTAGGCTCTAGTATACTTTAAGTATAAGCTGCAAATGTAATTAAGTTTATATTTTTAAATTATCAATAGAGCATTTGAAACGTATGCACCCATTTAAACTTAATACAGTCCCCGGTAATGAAGATGATCTAAGTGATCAAGTACAAATTATCAACAATTCATCTGGCCCTTCAACTTCTTCAGCTTCTTTTATTTCACGATCTCAATCTGTAACTTCTAAACAATGTTCAGAACCGCCGTCTAAACGACCTCGTCAATTAAAACTTTTTGGTTCTACAAAAAATGAATTAACTGAGACTGAAATCAAGGAAATAGACAAATGTGTGGTTAAAATGATCGTTTCCGACTATCAACCACTTTCAATTGTAGAAAACGTAGGATTTTTAGAATATACAAAAAAATTGCAACCTCTGTATTCTATCCCCAGTAGAAAATTACTAACAACAAAATTACTACCACAAGAATATAATGTTATATCATCGAAATTAAAATTAATACTCGAAAATGTGAATGATTTATCAATCACCACAGACCTCCGATTGTAATAAATCTTACTTAACAGTGACGTGTCATTTTATACATAATTATCGTTTACATTCTCCGGTACTTGCTACAAGAGAAGTTAAAGACAGTCATACTGGTTTAAATATTGCTACTTCTCTTACGCATATTTTTAATGAATGGGCTATTGGGAATAAAATAGTTACTATTGTGTCTGATAATGGAACAAACATTAAAAATGCTATCAACGAACATCTTTTAAAATACCACCATCCATGCGTGGCGCATACACTTAACCTTAGTGTAAATGAAGCAATAAATGGAAATTCCGATGTTCACCAAATTTTAAAAAAATGCAGGGCAATAGTAGGACATTATAAACAGTAGTTTTGCTACAGGTAATTTGAAGGATTTACAATCACAAATGCAGGGCCGGCTTGAAAGCGGTTCGAGCTGTGCAGTGGCACAGGGCCCCGCGCATTGAAAGGCCCCGCGGATCGCGGTCTGTTGCATAAATAAATTACAGGATATTATTTTAATACGGATTAAAAACGGATGGGTTTGGCCACCAAAACCCTATTCGTCAAAAACCTATACGTTTTTAAATATCCTCGGATAGGTAGGTAACTCTAATACCTATATAGTGTAGGTAGTTTGGCTTGAATCATCTATTCGTATTCGTATGACACGCAACGACGTAACGGCAACGTGATAGCTGATGGTACAATGTTAGAAGCAATATAGCTACAACGGCGGGTTATTCCAATAATGTTATTAGAACCGAGCTCGGTATTTATAACGATATTACGGTATATTCGTCGACAATTAATAATAATAAAAGGTATATTTTATTGTAATGCACTATGTTTATTATTTTGTTGATGACCACCATCGTATTTAGACGTCAGACGAAACAAGGAGACATTCACGGTATATTTTTATAATTAATAATATATTTGATTTATTATATTTAAATTAGAATAAAGTTAAGTTGTTAGTAGGTATTTTTGTAATATCTTATAATAATGTATTCAGATATTGAAAAAATAAATACAAATAAGTAATGTTTGTATAAATATATTAACAGTTAAAACGTTTAGGTTATACTGGTAGGTTAGGTAGGCACCTAACTTGGTTTTTATTAAGAATTTTAATGCTCATAAAATTTTGAATCGGCCATTTGTAACAAATTATATATTTTAGTATAATTTTTTGTGATTTGTTTAGTTTATATTTTTATTATTATATGGTATATTATTAGAGCTATAATCAGTGGCGGATTGTGACTTAAATGAAGGCCATTTTTTAAATTATATAATATATTTTATAGATACAATTTGTAAACAATTATTTAATACAGTTTATATATATAATATTGGTTATATTTTTTTTGGATGTGCACTACTTCATTAAAAACCCACGAGCCGCCACTGTGACCGAACATTAAATTATTTCTCTCGGATAGGGGGGCTTATACAAACACATACAGTGTTGGGAAGAAAAAAATAACAATTATATATTTTATATAATATTATATGATTTTATTAAGTGCTTGCGGGTATATAAAATGTGATCTTATGAGGACGTCACACCCACATCACACATGACGTGTTATCTCCGTCTTACTCTTACACACGTACGAGTGTCGATATAAACAAAATGCGTTTGTTTACGAAGTCCGAGCAGAACTCGCTCTATTTTGGTTATAGAGTAAAAATACCTATTATAAAATTGTGACAATATTTCTAAGGACAAGAAGGTGTGTTTTTTCTATTATTCCCAATATAGCATTCTTTACATCATTTAGAAATAGCAAAAATGTCAATATTTTTAAATGACTTTATTTTCAAAATTTAAATTTTTTTTAAAAAACACTGTTAATTTCTTTTTGAAAGTATTTTTTTATAACACTCCCATCCTTGACGGCTATGCATCAATTATTTTATTTCATAATTATTTCAGATTGCTTAAGTTCTTTAAACGTACTTTATTTATGTTTATAAATTGGTAATTTAACATAATTCTATTTTATTTCAACATAGATTATATAAAATGGCTAGCAGAGATCGTGATAGATTTAGAAAATATTTAAGTGGCAGTGAAAAGGCAAAAAGGAAACTTAAAAAAGATGAATATTTAGAGAATCAACGAAATGCAATGAACAAATTTTTAAAAATAGAAAACACTGGCATACTAAATAGTGAAAATTCTGAGAATAAAAGTTGTTCCCAAGAAGTATTAGAAAGAAATATAACGAATTTCGAAAATATTGAGGATGGAACAATGACAGAAATTCAAAATGAGTCCATTAATGTAGAGTACGAAAATCCAACCTTCAATGACACGATTGAAAGTATAGTCTTAGAAAAAAAAAATGTGATTAATGACGATAATGAAAGTGAGAACTCAGATAAACTTAATATAGAGGACCCTGGAACATGGCCAGAAAATATTACAGATAAGCTTCGTACACATTTAGTTAAAAGAGGGCCTGTACAAATTCGCAATTTTGATTTTCCTAAGGACGAAGAGAAAGGAAACAGAAAATTTTCTGATAAATATTATAACAGAAAATTAGCAAATGGTGTTGAAAAAGTAAGAAGATGGTTAGTTTACTCAAAAACATCGAATAAAACATTCTGCTTTGCATGCAAGTTATATAAAACTAACATTGATTCGTCATCTTTAAGTACCAAAGGTTTCAACGATTGGACTCATTTAAGTGAACGGTTATCAGCACACGAAAGGTCATCTAATCATCGGTTGGCTATGAATACTTGGCTCGAAACAGAAAAAAATTACAAACTCAATAATACCATAGATAATAAATACGAATCATTTGTTGAGAATGAAACTGTTCGTTGGAAGAATATTTTTCAACGTATCATAGAAACGATATTATACTTAGCTGAAGGCAACATGGCTTTTAGAGGCATAAATGATAAATTATACGAGCCACATAACGGTAATTTTTTAAGGCTTATAGAATTAATTGCAAAGTTTGATCCTGTACTTAAAGACCATATTTCAAGGAGCGCTCCAACAGTTGAAGGGACTAAAAGAAAACATACGTATTTATCACATACCATCCAAGATGAATTAATAACAAAAATGGCTGAAAAAGTTAAATTTGAAATTGTAAGTAAAATAAAAAAAGCAAAATATTATTCAATTTTACTTGATTGTACTCCTGACGTTAGCCATCAAGAGCAATTATCGGTAGTTATACGTTTTGTTAACACAGAAGCTGCGATTATCGAAATTGAAGAACGATTTATATGTTTTGAAATTGTTGATGATACTACAGGCCAAGGTTTATCTGATAAAATAAAACAGTTGTTAAATTTCGAAGGATTAAGTATCTTAGACTGTAGGGGCCAAGGGTACGACAATGGTGCAAATATGAAAGGAATATACAACGGAGTACAAGCTCATATACTGTGTAACGTCACAGGTTTTTTGGCCTAAATGATTATTATTTTTACTATTATCGAATATTATTATTATTATTAAGTCCACCGGTATCACATTATTAGAATAGTAATTGTTGCGCGCTCGATTAACAATCTAATCTCCAAACTTACGTCTCCACCTATTACTTCTCCCCCCTCTCTACGCCAAGGTTCAGTTGTGAACACAACAGTTGCTGGTCGGAATGCGCCGCCGTTCGAGGAGGACGTGCCACTAGCGGTACCGACAGTGCAACCTGTACCCACAATATTATTGTTAATTCCCCTAATGATGCGACACTAAACTTCCCCACTCAACTCAAGACGACGTCCACAACCAGCGTCTTGACACCATCGGCTGTCTCCACTCTTTTTCATTTTTACCGAGACCTCAGAAAAAGCACAACCGTTTGCTGATCACGTCTCCCGGCTCATAAAAAAGCTACACGCCGTACAACCCGTGTGCCAACCGACCCTGACGTTCGCACCAATTCATCAGCAATCACCATCTCAAGCTTGGGTTCTACCAATGATGATGGGCTAAGGCGTGCTCACGGGCCTGCTGGTGGCCAAATGCCGGCCAACTTCCAGTTTTGACAGCAAGACGGATGAAGCCAACCGCGTGTGAGTTGGTGGCTACTCGGCCCATCCGTCCCGCTGTCAAGAAAAGGACAACAGCTCAAGACCATTATACTTTGTGACGTATGATATTCTCCCCCCCACATGTCCCTTTAATATTTTATTATGTTAGTATGATTTATTCTCTCGCGTTTGACGTGAAATTTCCTACGATGATCGTTATTATTCTTTCCCGAGATGTAGGCGGTAACCCTACGGTAGCCAGATTGTTATTATTATTCTATTTATTATACTTACCGTAGGTGTTGGCGGACCTCGTGGACCGACCTGCATTAAATTTATTATTCCTCTAAACGCACCAGTCGCGTGCAATCTTATTATTCTTTCCTACCATCGCCATGTGCCCAAAAAATTATTATTTAAAAATGTTGAACCATTGTACTATTGTGTGCGGGAGCCACATATTTTTATTATAACAATAATGTTTAATACATATTTATTATTATTATTACCCTAAATTCAGTTTTTTTGTTATTTATTTATTAAATGGCGTTTCATTACCCCATATTGTGCTAAAAACCTACGAGTTCCGCCGCGACAATCTTAGGCTTGTCGCGCGGCGCGGCTTTTAGGTCACGACTTGATGTCCCCCTCAAGTTGTGGGTGGTGTGTGTAACCCTAAAAAAGTTCCATACTCTCACAACTGAGACAAAATCCTAAAGCATTTTTTACACCGTGTGGCAGTCATAATTTAAACTTAGTACTCGGAGACATCGCTAAATCGTCAGTTTTTGCAATTTCATTTTTCGGAACTCTACAAAAGGTATATAACATTTTTTCTGGGTCAACTGCTCGCTGGGATTTATTAAAAAAATATGTCAAAAAACTTACACCAAAACCGTTATCCGATACAAGATGGGAATGTCGCTTGGAAAGTGTTAAATCTATTAGGTATCAAGTAACCGAGTTTCATGCGGCTTTGAAAGAACTACGCCAAAAAACACTAGATCCTAAGATTAAATGTGAAATTATAGGAATTGAAGATGAATTTATGTCATTTGAATTTTTGGTTAGTTTAATCATTTGGTATGACTTGTTAAACCATGTAAACATAGTTAGCAAAATTTTACAAAATTCTAAAATGTGTATAAGTATGGCAACTTCTCATTTAAATGAACTGTTAAAATATTTTAAAGAGTTTAGAAAAACAGGATTTATTTCATCTATTATTACCGCAAAAGAACTTGCAAATAATTTGGATCTAGATCCTAAATTTGAAGAAAAACGAGTACGTAGAAAAAAAAGACAATTTAGTTACGAAGGATCTGATGACCCAATAATTAATGCACAAGACAATTTTCATGTTAACTATTTTTTAAAAATAGTCGATACAGCTATTATTTCATTCCAAAAAAGATTTACCACATTTGAAGAACACGCAAACATATTCGGATTTTTATACACATTAAATAAATTAAAAGATATGAAGCAAGAAGAATTACTTAAAAACTGTAAGGATTTACATTTAAAATTGGAAGGTGATATTGATGGAATTGATTTATATGAAGAGTTAATGATGCTTCGTAATATATTACCACAAAATTACTCGATACTTGAAGCTTTGCAATTTATATTTGATAATAACCTTTCGGAAATTTACCCAAATTCTATAATAGTACTTCAAATAATATTGACTTCACCAGTAACCACTGCTACAGCAGAAAGGTCATTTTCTAAAATAAAAATTATAAAAAACTACCTAAGATCGACAATTAGCCAAGAAAGATTCACTTCATTATCGATATTATCAATTGAACATGACATTGCCAAAAGCATAGATTATAATGATGTAGTTTTAGAGTTTGCCGCAAAAAGAGCAAGAGGATTAAAGTATTAATAATTAAATATATAATTTTCCATTTTATGAAACATTAATTTTATATTAATAAAATATTTATTAACTTTAACTTTAACCTACTAATTTCGGTTCAATGTAACAATTTTAAAAGTAATAAAATAACAATCACATATATCTATTTTCATTATTAGATTAAGAAATTTACTTGTAGTAATACTACAGTATGTAATTTGAATAACACCCATACAACTATAACAATATTATTTTATTTTGATGTAAGTATTTATATTTATTTTTTTTTTAGAATACCTATATGTTATTATATGATAAATGTTTATTTCTATCACCAACACAAACACTCAAAATTAAATTAAAAGTTGTAATGTAAATAATAAATTATGAATTACAGAATTATATTTTGCTCATATACTGATATACCTATCACTAAATAAAATTTTAATTGCCGAGGTTAGGTCTTAACTTGAACAATATGGCTAGATGGGTCCATATATGATTCAGATTCATTTGTAGGCTTAAAATCGAACTATTTCTGATGGCCCTAATCCAAAGAAATAAATAATGGCTAACAACCACTAAATAGGCCCCGCAAAAATATTTTGCACATGGCCCCGATATTTAACAAGCCGGCCCTGCAGACACGTAAGAAAAAATCTTTCCGCGATCTTTTTGACGAATTTTCAAAAAACGCAGTACGCAGGCACGTGCTAGCATTTGGTTTCGTCGTGAAATTCCAACGGTTGATAAAATCCACCAAGCCGTATCCGCCGACGACAGTTTGCCATCAATATCACGTACCAATTTATTTCATCTTTTAAAAGATTTAGATTTCCGGTACAATAAACGCAGTAGGAACAGTGCGATGACTGAAAAAAATGAAATTGTTGGGTGGCGCAGATGTTATTTGGAAAACATTAAACAATATCGTGAAGAAGGTCGACATATTTATTTCCTTGACGAAACATGGGTGAATTCTGGCGATTGTACATCAAAAACGTGGGATGACACAACGGTACGATCACACCGGGACGCATTCCTAAAAGGTCTATCGGTCGGTGCTGTTAATCCCTCGGGCAAGGGCAAACGCCTTATTGTACTCCATATCGGCTCAGAAGATGGTTTTCTACCCGGAGGTTTATTGTTTATTGTTTCGAATCAAAAAAAAAACACACTCGATTACCATGACGAAATGAATGGGGACACATTTCGTGAGTGGATGGAGGGCATTCTACGTCTACTACAACCGAACTCCGTAATTGTTATGGACAATGCGTCCTACCATTCCGTCAAAATCGACAAAGCACCAACATCCTATACCCGAAAGGCGGATATTATCAGGTGGTTAGAAGATAAAGGAGAAGTGATAAATAACTCAATGGTCATCCCTCAACTTCTACTCATAGTCAAACGTCTGAAGCCACTGCATAGTAAGTATGTTATTGACGAACTTGTAAAAGCCAATAATCATACAATATTACGACTCCCGCCATACCACTGTGAACTAAACCCAATTGAGCTGGCTTGGTCATCAGTGAAGAACTACGTCCGGATGAATAATACCACTTACAAGCTTCCAGATGTAAAAAATTTACTAATAGAAGGCATAAAACGAGTCGACGCAGAAATGTGGAAAAATTTTATAAGCCACACAAAAAAGGAGGAAACAAAATTTTATGAAGTCGACATTATCATAGACAAGGTCTTGTCCGCGGAGAAATCAGATGATTTATTGATGACTATCACTGGAGACACATCATCTGAAACCGATTCAGATACTGAATAAAACTGACCTTAATTGTTGTAAATATGAATTTAATTGTGTAAATAAATGTTTAAAAATATGAGTAACTATAGTAAATATGACCATAGTTTTTGTAAATATGAATTTAATTTTTTTAAATAGCCGTTTAGAAATAATGACTTTTTTAAGAAATATGAGTAATTTTTTTAAATATGAAATTTGTATTTATTTTTAGTTATAATTTCCTACTACATGTAATAATACCTATTTGGTTTTAATAATAATTGTATACAACGTAGGCATTGTGTGTGGTGCAGAACAATAAGATAAAAGTACAAAAAACAGTAAAGAAATAAAAACTGTAGATTATAACATTATAGGTAATAATTATTATGATTATCTTGTATACACGGCGGCGGCTGTCGATAGCGACGCATGACGGTAGCGGTCGACAACTAACGACCAATCACGGTGCACCTGACTCTCGCCGTGGGGGGTCTGACGACTGCCGGCGGCTCACATGATAAAATAAACAGGTATGTCAGCAACTAACGTTTATTATACGAGTCAGCGCAAAGATGGCGTCCGGTTTGCGCTGCTTTTCATTGGCTGAAGTGTTATCAATTATCATGGTAATATGCATGATAAAATTATCAAATTATTCATGATAAGGTAAAATAAAATATAAAAATCTAAATTTTAATTCATTAAACTATTAAAATATTAACATCAAATAGTTATTGAATAAATTATATCGACCACTGTCACAGTGTATTGAGTACAGACAATATTTTATTATTAACATTTGAACTTTAATCATGCCAGTTTGTGTTTTTGAGGGGTGTTTCAGTGGCAGCAAAAGGAAGGATAAAGTGACAAATGTGAATGTTCATCTTCATAAATTTCCCAAAGATCCTAATTTGCGAAAAATATGGGTAAAACAAATTAAAAGAGGATCTAATGTTACACATATTAATTGTGAAACGGGTATAGTACTGGTTTTAATATAAATAAGAATACTTTACATTTTTTTATGACATGCAATTATAGATTCCTACTTTCTTGTAACTATTTAAACACAGAATAGGTTGACACTTACCCTCTGTGTTTTAACACCAAGTGTCATTATGTTAGTATTCACTATTCACTATATTATATCTAGGTGTTGTGTGCTCTCTTCATTTTTCCCCACACTGTATTGCTGATAAGTCATATGCACAAAAAATAGGATTATATTCACCTAAGCGCCAGAGGAAATTAAAACCTGATGCAATACCTATGACGTAAGTCTTAAGTAAAAACTAATTAGCTAATATTCAATATTTTAAAATTTTCTAGTAAACACGGAATAGAATATGATGATATTCCATATAGGGAACGATCAAATTCTGTAGGTTTAGACACACCACCAGTTAATTACTCTCCTGCTTTGATTAGAACCCCTTGTGGAACGTTCACAATAACTGAATCGGATAGAGTAATGTAAATCATCAATTTTGTAACACTTTCACATTTTAACTTTAGCTGATAAGGCCATTAGCCACAGTGAAAGTATTTTAAATAAATATTTGCAACAATTTGTACTGTGAGTACATCAGTGAAGTAACTAAAAATTGATGAACTTGAGAAAATCAAGTTTTGGATATCTTAATATCATTTAATTATTCTATATTATAAAGGTTAACTCATTAAATTTTTCTAGTGCGACATAATATACTAGTGCATAATAAATATTGTTATTTTTACTATTAAGAAATATGATGCATAAATCAAAACCTTCAATTTTCGAGTTATACTACCACACTAATGTATTCACAGCGCAAATTATGTTGTTTTACTAAATATTTTACTAATTCAATTTTAGAGAGCCTGAATCTAGTAGCTCATGTTTTGTACGCTCAAAACTATTTAGCAACTTGTGTGATGAGTTAGATGTACATCCATTTGATGAACAAACATCAGCAACAACTACAGATGAAACAACTCAAAAGTATCAATATTAATGTTGCATTCAATGTCTTTGTGAAATTAGTTGGGTTTTATACCTTTTCCTTCTATGCCTTTTGTGATGATAACATTTACTTTGCATGATATTTTAATGGTGTTTCAACAATCTTTTTGTTTGTTTCAGTTTTGTATATAACCCCACATGTTATATGAACAAAAAGAGAATCAAAAGAATTGTTTTTTTTAATCTTCATTGAAAACTTATGTTCTTGGTTTTTTTAGGTTTTGCTAATAAAAATGCCTATAAGATCAAGAACTAGTTTTTGATGGTGTAATTATTATATTTTATAAATAAATTTTAAAATAAAGATTACAAAATATCATCTATTAGTATTGTTGAATATAAATTATCCAATTAAATAAATAGTACACATAGCAACTGTTTGTTTATACAGATTGTATTATTTTTATTATTATTATTATTTTCATTACATTATATAAGACATTTATAAAAATATAATACATACATACATTATATTTTAATTATTAATATAATAGTTGTTCAATATATTATTTATCTACTGTTGCTTTTTTGTTTGTGTGTTTATATGATGACATTTTGTTTTAGTTCTTTAATATGTATTATTTTTTTATAAATCTGTAGACTACGGGACATTATTGATAAATATAAGAAAGAGAATGATGAACTAAAAAATGAGCAAATTAAATTAAAACAAATTATTTCTACTCAACAATTACAAAAAATAAAACTTGAAGATAATATCATAAAAATGGACAGCGTTTTCAACGCACGTGTCCACTCAATATTTTCAAAATTATTTACTCCTACACAAATTGATGCTATTCTGAATGGTAACAAAAAAATTTATAAATGGACCCCAGAAGATATAGCTTCTGCAATATCGTTGAGAAGTGTATCTCCTAAGGCGTATAGGTATTTAAGGGAAAAGAGACACTTTCCGTTGCCAGGTAATTTATCGTTTACATTATTAATGAAATTGAATAAGGAATGTAAAACTTAAAAAACATGCAGGCTTATCAACTCTCCGGACGTGGGCAAGTCATTTTTCAGTAGAAACTGGAGTCTTGACAAATGTATTAACTTTGATGAAAGTAAAAGGTAGTTTCAAATTAAAAAAAAAATTAACTATTTGATCATATAAATTTGTATGAAAACCATTTTAGGAGAAACTCTAACTGATAATGAAAAACTTACAGTTATCTCGTTTGATGAAACGTATGTAACAAAAAGAATTTGTTATGATAAAAAAACTGACTATTCGCAAAATGAAGAACAGGCAAATATGAATGTTGAAGGTTCAGTTACAATTAAAAATGTGGATATGATTGATATGAATATACTGGATCTCTTTGAAAAGAATGTAAGTGTAAAAAATAAAATAAAAACAATTTAAAATATTTGTATTCAAATCAAGTTACCTAGATTTATTTTATCTCATTTTGCACCAATATTGAATAAATTTGTTTCTTATTTAGTAAATTAAATTAGATTTTTTTCCAAAAATTATGTAAATACATAAAACAGAAATTAAGTTAAAGTGTATACACATAATCTAAATTTTGTGAATAAAATGAGATACCTATATTATTTTAGATTGAAAATGAAGGATCATTTAGCGACATAGAAAAGAAGTGCGTTGAATATGTAGCTGGATATGTAGCACATCGCTTCATCTATAAATATCCATACCTGAAGAATGAAGAATGTATTAGTACACAGGAGACATCATGGATTCAATATTTATCCAAAGGAAATCTGACAATTCCATCACCAACATTAGTCAACGCGGCTCACATTTTAGAAAAATTGTTTAAAGAACTCCACGGTGATGAGTTGACAAATAAACCAAACATTATTAAAGACTTATCAAACAAACTGCAAGAAAAAATTACAAATTTACCATTGGAAGTGATACAATGTTTGATCCGCACAAGAACTTTTATTCGAATGAATAAACTTAATGATGCTTTGTTACATAATTATAATACATTGAAGAAAAATAACAAAAATAAAATACAAAAGTTCATAGCTTAATGAAATAAACTTAAGTAATATTGTAATATAGACTATACATACCCCACATAGATAACTATTATTTTTGCAAGCGTTATATTAAATAATACATTTTTGAATGTTTTAAGAGGTTAAACAAAATCGTTATAATATTAAAATTAAACACTATGTAATATTTATTTTTCAGATTAATATTATAAAATGAAAAATAAATTTAAGATCAATTGACATGCTTTTAGGAGATATGATAATAAGTTAATAGTAATTACTGATTACGTATAATTGATAATACGCGCAAGCCGGCCGCCATATTGTGCGCACCACAAAGTTGCTGACATACCTGTTTATTTTATCATGGCGGCTCAGTTGCGTGCGCGAAAGTGGGCAAGGTTATTCTGAATAGAGTATAGTACATATTTAGCAGTTGTTTGTTTTATTGAGTAGATATGTGCCTACGAATGCATAATAATAAATAGTTACCTTAAATGATACTGGTACATATTTTTTAAAAATGTCTATTATAAACATAATACAATACATAGGTACCTATAGGTAGTTATTAGCCCGGATATCCGGTATAAAAACTAAGATGTTGATTGATGTACCTACAACTTAACTCATTATAAATTATGAGGTAACCAGGTCTTAAATCAAAAAAAATAATACCGTTTACCGTTATATGGATATCAAACGTTATGACCAAATTACTGTTTAACGTTATTTGATATTAAACGTTATGATCGATTTAGCGTTTAACGTTATATGATATTAAACGTTATGATCGATTTAGCGTTTAACGTTATAAAGAATTTAAACGTTTATAAAATGTTCCGTTTAACGTTTAAACGTTTTAAATATTAATTATTTATAATGTTTAAACTCTATGAAACACTAGTCTTGACTCTTGAAAAATTGGGGAAGGTTTTATAATTCTAGTTATAACTTATAAATTATAACTTACTCATTACTTTTTTTTGTTACTAGTTACTTCAAATTTATATTTTATAATTTATGTATAATGAAATATATATAAATATTAAATTGCAAGATAGGTACACGATGACACAACACATCATAAATTCATAAGTGATATATTATAATAACTAATAAGTATTTGTGATTATAAATTAAAATTCATAAGTCATAGGTAACATACAACTATAAAAGTACCAAAGAAAGAATTTTAATAAGATAAAAATAACTTCTTAAATCTTAAGTGGAGTCACAGGGTTGACTATGACTCCCATAGAATTCAGTTTGATTCATAAAAAAGTGCAAAACAAAAATTGTTTTGTTCTAGTGTTCTACACTTTCTTGTTCGATTGTGTCATCCAATTTCCAACTAGGTCCCACTTCAGGACCGCACATGTCTCCTCTTTGAGAAGGGGAGTAGTATCATTATGCATATAGTGTGATGTATTATATATTTATATATACAATATACATATATGAATAGATCTTATGATCTCCCTACTAGGTACCCATTTGATATGAGCATTGACAAAGACCTTGAGAACATTTCAATGAACAAATACAGAACAAAAATTATCTTAAGATTTTGGTTATTTGAAACTTTTACACTTATCAACTTAAAAGTGAAAAATGCATACATTATAATTTATATTTTATATAACTAATACAGGTAGGTAAACAGCATTTAGGTACTAATATACAATAAGAAAATAAAAATTAGAAAATTAGATTTTTCAACAAATTTTAATTTTAATTGTAAAATTCAATGACTATTTCCTCGTATTATTAATATGTTTTCAAGTATATGTTTCCCAATTGAACTTCTCTGCTTGGATAATATAAATTTTAATCCTGAGAAGCTTCGTTCTACACTCACCTAAACAAAAATAATTAATTTAAAAATTAAAAGATAATACAAAATCTGTAGTATAATATAATTATTATGCGTGCCACTGATAGATACTATATGAATATCTCTTAACTTCTTTAGAATAAAAACCATTTACATATAAAATAAATTAAAATGTTCATAAATCATAATGTCATTTAAACATCAACCTGGTTATGCTAATAAATAATAATACTTATAAATTTGAATTAATATAGTGACTTATTTTTTAACAAATAAGAACAATCAAAAATGTTCTTAGCTGTGAATTTAACTGTTAATTATTTAATATTTAAATATAATACTTGTGTGGCTGGTACTGCAAAGAGTATTTGGGCTAATTCAAATAATTCTGGCATCTCATTTTTTTTTTCAATCCAAAACTTCACAACATCTTCCTTATAATTTAATCTATCGGATTTAGAAAACTCTTCCAATTTTCTTTTTAATGTATTATTATTAGAGTCCTGAGAAGAACTTGGCAAACAGGCATTTTGATTACATATTATATTGGAATTGTTTTGTAGGAATTTCTCAAAATCATCACCATCATCAGCGTCATCTACAACATTTGTTTCTCTTTCATCAGTGATATGATTATCTGGTTGTTCAGTTGAATCTATTCCTAAATTCTAAAGAAAGAAAAATAATTTTTCCAACCATTAGTTTAAACTTTAAAGTTTTACATTTTAATTTTTTATAAGAATAGGAGTAGGCCTTATAAGTTATAACTTTTAATTCAATGAACAAAATAAAAATAAAGTACATTTCATCAATAATCATATCTACATTGAAATAATAGATTAAAAAATATTATTAACATAAGTGACTTTAGAGTTAATATCTTTGTTATTATTTTATTTTGGAATTTGCAGTAATGTAAAATTGTTTTTTTTTTGAGGGCTTCAGGGTTTCTATTGATAATTTATAATTGATCTTTTAAAATTTAAAAACAAGTAAAACTAAAAAACGAAGAAGTTAACACTAACTTATAAGAACAAATCAAATTATTGTTATAGGCTCCTAGTTTTTGCTCATAAAATAATAAGTTGATTGAACATAATATAGCCAATATAGGTGTGTTATTGTGTTAAAACTTAAAAGTTAAAACAAATTTATGTTGTTTATTGATTTATACCTCAATACATGTTAATGACTCTTTTAAATCCCATATTTTCAAAAGGTAGTTGACCGGTGTTTCTTGTTTTGGAACAGTTAGTAAGCACATAAACCGTGGATCCATATATACAGCTTTAAAATTAAATTCAAAAACACAATATTATGTTTAATTGTAATATACCTACAATGTGTATAATATAGTGGACAGTGGTATTATACTATTATCTACCTGAAATAAATATATCATTTTCCAACAACTGAACTTCACGAATTTTCATATTATTTAAAATAGATAATGATACTGTAGAACTAATTTGATTTAATTTATTTTTGGTCTGGATACAAATACCATAAAAATCTCCTATAGTTAAATCTTTCTTTTGAAGCAATTTCGTAGCGAAATAAACTGGTTCAAGAGATTTTATCTATACAAAGTTTGAAATGTAATAACGAAAATGGTAGGTACTCAATTTTATAATTTATAATATATTACCAAACATTCAATTCGTTTCCATTCATTTAAGTTTATCTTCAAATCATGGTTTATCTGTTGATGATCTTCACAAAAAGTTTTGAGTTCAAGTAATCTAAGTAACATTACATACTTCGAACTCCATCTTGTAATATTATCAAGTATAGCCTGTTTTAAACCATCTTTTTTTAATAATGCAACATACGACTGGGTTCTAAGTGTTTTCACAACCTATATTTGTATCACAGACAAAAAATTAAAAAATCAACTGATTAAGAAAATAATTATTTAAGATGAAAAAACTTTTAAAGATTTGAATATTTATATATATAATACTATAGTAATAACAAATAAAGAATCAAAATGATGTTCAAGTATAAGTTATCAAATAAGAATTTAAAACTCTTATAATGTACCCATGTTAGTAGATCATAATATTACAAGTTATAACAACTGAAAATCATAGTTTGATAACCAGATATGCTTATACCTTATAAGTTTATAACATGGCTTATATTTTTAAGTAGGTATAAAATCAATGATAATTCACATACCTTTCGTGCTTTTGTTATTATGTTCAAGTTCGCTGGTTGTTGAAGCCCATTCTCTACACATAATTGCAATGTATGAGCTGAGCATCTAATACATTGAGTAAGAGGTAACGGTTCATAAATGGGATTAAGAACTGTAGTTATCTCATGTTCTAAATTGTCAGCATCTAAATTTACTTCCGGTTCATTAATCATATCATTGACTTGATGGTCCGATAAAAGTGCATCATCGTCTATACAAAAAGTTGAAAATATTACAAGATAAGTAAATATTATTTTTAGCCGAGAGTACAATTTTTAATCAAAAAATAAAGTTTAATATTGTAGTTACCATTTGGGTTAATATTTTCTATTTCCTCACTCTCAGATTCATCATCAGTAGTTTCTTCATTGTCGTTGAATATTCGAACCATTTTAACGATATTTGCTCCATTGTCACACGTAATCGAAAACACTTGACGGTTATTAATGTTAAATTTTTTTAAAATTTGTATCAACTTAAAAACAAATATCAAAAAAATTAGGAATATTAGAGAATATTTAACTAAATAAACTTGATAAATTAAACTAAAGTGGACATTATAGTTGAAATCAGGTATATTATAGGTATGTATTACTTACCACTTCTTTTAAATGTTCAGATGTGTGTCTTTCAGATACCTAGTTCAGTCATTCCAATGGTTTTTATTTGCAATTGCGAATCTTTGAAATACTGAATATTAACACCAATAATAGATCTATTCAGCCTTGTGACACAATCAACTTTAAGTGAAATCAATTTTTTGTCTACATCTTGAGTTATATTATCAATAATGGTTTTGGCATATTCATTTATATATTTTTTTATGTTTTATGAGAGTTTATTTTGAAACCTTAAGTAATAAACCAAAGCATTAAAAATAAAAATTAATAAAAATATTTAACTGACAATATTAATACATTGAAAAATCTGAATTAATATCCAACAAATTTATTTTTGGGTTATTTGAAAAAAAAACGCATAGCCACTCAGTGAACCCTTGGTTAACTATCTAAAGTCCCCATAGTAGTACATGAACCATCGGTTAAAAACTCACGGTCTAGAAGAATACTTTCCAAAAAAATACAACACTTATCGTGGGAATTAGTTACCTATATTATAAATAACTCACCGTCACCAATAGCTTCAAATATAGGATTCATAATCATTCTGAAACCAGAATCATCTAACAATTGGAATGGTCTACCATTTGTGGTAACTAATTGGACACAGGACTCTATCACTTTATTCTTGTTCAAATTTACTTGACTTAGACTTTTTTTAGTTCTGAGAATCATATTGTCAAGAGGTCCAGTTTAATCAGTTTTTAGTTTCTGAAAATTGTAGAAAATTATAATAATTAATATCAAACAAACAATCGAGATTTAGCAAATTTTAAGATTATGGTGGTAACTAAAATATTCAATTTATTTCATAAAAACTAAAATTAAAACTACTAACCTTAGCTGTTGAATAACGTCCATCATCATTCTGATGTTTTTTGTTTTTTTCATGAGTTAGCAAAATATACTGTTCTTTATGAAAATTTTTGATATGGCTCTCTAAATTTCCAGAATGATTTCCGGTGCGAACAGGATTTGCACAATTCAAAATTTGTCATGTACTTTCGTTGCTGTGATCATCATATTTAAAAAACATTCGTTCTACCGGATTGGATTTAATTTTCGGCATAATTAATCGATTAAACAATTTTATTTTATTGTAAAAAGATACTGTTTAAACTTTAAACTTTAAATACTATAATATTATATATTTATACAACACAATTTTGTGAAAATAATAAAAATTACACGTTAATCGAATCTACTCACGAGTGTATCTCATACGCCGAACTCTCGAACACATTCACAAAGATATAAAAATATATAAATTGCGCTTAAATTTTGTGAACAATGATTAGTCAAAAACTAAAAATAACTCATGTGATAATGAAATATAAATTGAGTGGTTTACGCCATATTATCATATTATATTATACTTCTTTATCTACGGATATCCAACAAGTTAATCATATAAAAGGTGAACATTTGTCTATTAGTTGTACTTGTGTTCAGACCAACTAATAAGGGCCAGTTTTACCACGATACCTGGTTTGGAGAGGGGGAGTTTCGTGGCATACGTGAAATAGGGAATGGTAAACAAGCTGACCCCGCGCAGATTACCCCACCATCATCTTGGAACCATTTTCATTATATTGGTAACCTTTGGGTCTAACATGATGTTAGTGCACGGAACCATTTCCTTGTTTTTCGGAGGTTCAGACTTCAGATCGTAGCGAACCAAGACCCAATCATCTGATCGAGTTTCGCTTCTATATTTTTCTATGGTACCTATTACCATCTCCGGTTAATACTTAATAATCGGTTAATAGACTATTACTTAATAGTCAGCAGCTGATAACAGATTTATACCTACGGAAGTCCGAATTCTGTTAGCAGCAGCCAGCAGATGCAGTCTACAGACCACGGCCATTACATTTATGTAGGTGATACTATGATGGTAGTTACCTCAGTTTGTAGTATTTTTGTACTTGCTATGCATTGCATATTTGCATTTGCATATAACTTGCTGTCTTAAGAATCTAATTTCCGTGGACATTATTGGTTTTTATTTTTGTTTATTCTTCGCGTCGGGATTTATGTTTTTCTCAAAATAACGAAGTTTTCTATAGATACCTATTATTAATTAGGTAATAAATGTTATTTATAAAAAGTAACAATAATATTGGTACCATAATTATTATCATTATTGTTACTTTTTATAAATACATTACTAAGAAATGTATAACCCGTTGAACGGGTTTAATACTATTTACCCAGACATTATTTATAAATATTTTCTGCTTTGTAAGAAAGCCTAAATATAATTGATAATGCGTATTATTTCTTAGAAATATTTATGGCTATTTTAAACTTTCATAGTTCCATGTACATTTAATTAATTTTGATTAGTACCTACCTAATATTAAAGTCACTTTATTATTATAGTCCTATCAAGCAACACCCAGTGTGCAAAAATCAGTTTATTAAACGTTTATTAAATGTTGAAGTCTCCACGATAAACCGTGGATATCGTATTTAGAAGTGGTTTACTTGTGATCATAATATACATTTATTATATATGGATTTCTAAACGTTTATTAAACTTTGAATATCTGTTTAATAACCATGTCTAATATACAGTTGATCAACATTGAACATCTATATAATAACCATGTATAAAATACGTTTAATCAACATTGAATATCTGTATATTAACCATGTCTAAAATATGTTTAATCAACATTAAATAACCGTATAATAACTATGTATAAAATATGTTTAATAAACGTTCAATGAATGTCAACTATTCATATTAGTGATGGTGTTTCATTTTTATAATATTGTGTCAATTCTTGAGTTTTGATTAATTTTCTTTAAGAGTTTTTAAATTTTGCTATATAAAGTTAAAAAAATAATGAAAATACCTTTATTACCTTTTATTAATTATTTATTAATAACATGATAATATATATATTTATATAAAACAAATAAAAATAACAATTAACCAGTCTTCGGTGTAAAATATATTATATGTTTTCATCACATAAAGTTAATATGAATAACGTAATATATATATAAAAAAAATAACTAACCAGTCTTAGGTGTGAATATTATATAGTTTTCATCACATTAAGTTAAAATTAATAACATAATATATATAAAAAAAAATAACAAACCAGTCATAGGTTAGGTTAGTAGATATACTTAATATACATAATATGAATTAAATGATTAGTTAGCCCCACGGTTATTGGCTTGACGCAGCCATAGTCCTAAAAAATTCAAATAATCAACTTCGGTTGTACCCTGTTAGGAATAAACTACATCTGAAAAATGAAAAAGTAAATAATTATTATACGGTAAAATGCACAATCTTAACTTTAACCTAATAACTAAAATTAGTGGTGTATATGGAAATTTTTTTCACTATGGGCCAATTTACCACTAAAGTAGCATATCAATTAGAAATTATTGAAGAGACCGGGTGGTTATAATGTATAGATGATCCTTTACATAAAGACAAAATTATGTCCTTAAAAGTATGGACAGGTCACGGGGTACAGTTATATGAAATATAGTACCTATATGTATACATAAACAGTTTTAAGTGAACCTGAAATTTCAGTATGGGTCCTAGCTATATAAAGAACACTCTTTTCTTATACACTACTGACTCTTAAGAGACACGCTTAATAATTATTAAACATTTTTAAGTATACATATATTTATTTTATAATATAGGTAAAAATATTTAATAAGTAAAATATATCAACTCACTTTGTATTATTTGGGATATTTTATATTTTCCAAATGCATTCTTATTCCCTTTTCCAGTAATATTAAAAGTTTCAGCTACTTTATTTGTCATTACTTTTTTTAATAAATTGTAAACTGTTTTTGAAGGTTGTTTAACATGTCCAACTTTTAGTAGACAATTTTTCTGTAGATAAAATATTAATTGTTTATAGAATTTTACTATTTACCTATTTTGTTAAATTAAATATTTACCAATCTACTTTCACTAAGTTCATCTACTTTGAGATTCAACTCAAACTCATCCAATTCTGAAACGGTTTCGAATGGTAATTTAAGTGAGTCATCTACATTTCCATTGTTTAATCTCAATAGTAAACCTTGATGTTGAATTTGATTTTGTATGTCAACAATGTCTATTTTTATTTCATGTAATGTGTTTTGAATTAATTTGTACTGATCTGAAACTAATTTGTAATAATAGTTAAGAAACCTGCAATAATATGGTGACTATATGATTTATATATGAATTATAGTAAACTACCTTAGCAGTGATCAAACATATTATATAAAACATAATTATGTACCATCGTTAAGTAGGTTAGTGACTTGATCAATTCCAAAAGTCGGTTGCGAATCTACTTGGGTATTAATTAAAGGAACTTCAGGTGAATCTTTCAATGCAGCTGCAAATAATAAAAATTATTAAAATCCAATTACAAACTTATACAATTCCAAAGTTTTAAACATGTATAAAGATCCCAAGCTTTATAAAATGCAATAAAAAAAAAAAAAATTACCAATTTTTGATTGTGCTGAGAATTTGTTCTGGTAACATATATCTTCTACAAGCGTAGTCAAAGAATTGTTACTCTCGTGATCATTGAACATTGAAGGTGAAATATTTAAGTCATTTATCATGATCTCACTATGTGGAGGTGTTGATTCAATAGGCACTTCAACTTTCTGAGCTGTTTAAATTTTAAATTAAATAATTAAATAATCAGCTAACCTACTTAACCAGGATTTGGAACATTAATTCAAAACTTTAATTTACATACATTAATTAATAACATTAATCAACACACACAAAACTTACTAGATTGACATAAAGGCATAGGTGGTAAAGTAAAAGCTTCGAGGTGTTTAGTCTTCTTTTCTAATCCAACTATTAACTGATCGTCCGAACTTGAACAAAAACGTTTGTTGGGGAACAATTTTCGTTTATTTGGATCTACAAATGACGACTCATCGGAAGTATAAGATTTTAAATTCTCATTGCCAGCTTCATATGTACCTAAAGGTATTTCATTTAATAGTATATACCATTAATATTTCATTAAAATCTAACTAATAGTAACCGGGGATCAGATTTTATGGTTTTGTATGTTTGTTCATTGTTCAATGTTCAGAAAATAAATATGACAATTTTAATTTGTTACAAAAATTCTAAGTACCTTCTAATATCTCACTTTGCTTGAAATGTTTAGAAAATGTTATCATGTTACAACGTTACATGCATGTACATTTTTACTTATTATACATTACCTATATTTGTTGATTTTATATGACTTGTTATACTTTTATTTGTATCAACATATTATATCGATTTTGCTGAATTGATGTTATGTGTTAAAGGAGTATAATAGTTAGTAGCCATAAGATAAATAAAATAAAAACTATACAATTATTCAAGTAGTATTGATGTTAGGTCAAAAAATAAAAATATAACAATTGTTATATACTTAAGTATATACTTACGAAAAAATCGTTTGATATTACATACAAATATGTTCCAGTTTAACGATGGTGTAACATGATTTTTGTTAGTTGTAGTAACCTTTGTAAGTAACCTAACCTTTAATATACCCTTAATATAACCTTTTAATATCAATTTTTAATTTAAGTAAGTACTTACCTACCAGTTATTAATTTAGAAACAGTTACTTTTTAAATTATATTTTAAATCCAGGTAAAATTGATTCAACCATTCAAATTCAAATAAGCAAAATATAAATAAAAATATAAATATTATTATGAGACACTTCTTCTGTACATGTCATATTAGTATTATTATCTGCATTATTCTGAAGCCTAAGTTTAACTTTATTGTTAGAATCAGAATATTTTATTATATTATCCCATTCAAGGGCGCCCGCAGAAATTTTCACCGGGGGGGGCAAAGTATATATTATACATATATTAAACATAGCCATAACATATTATTAGGTATAGTATTTTATAGTTTCATTACAAACTTAGTAAACAAACTGATGACACCATAATATGATTAACAGTAGGTATATTTTCATCAAAATATTATATGAGACATCAAGAGCACTGAAAAAAAAAATCTTATAAATTATTATATTATATTATATTAACTAATTAGATTAATTAGATTATTGGTCATTAAATAAAAATTGCATGCGCCTAGGCTCCATAGCAAATAATTTTATTGTTTCGTCTATAATGTTTGATTTTTGAGCTTGCACATAAGTTTTGTAAATATTCATTAATGCTAAGCCATTCAAGCGGTTCTCAGTAACAGTACTACGAAGCCATGTTTTAAGTCTTTTAAGCAAACTAATTTAAAGCAAATATAAAACATAATTAATAATTGAAGTAATAAAAATAAAAAATATATTTTAAATTGTAATACAAACCTAAAAGACCTTTCAACGCTACATGTAGTAGATGGAAGTGTAGCTGCAATTAAAAGACATTTTTTTATTGAAGGTAGAAATGTGACTTCATCTAATAACTTCAGAAAATCCATATTGTCATCATTTTTTTCTTTCCACATATTGTACCATACTAGGCCTTCTTCTTCAATATTCTCAATGAATTCTCCATAAAATGATTTTAGATTTTGGAGTTGTATGATAAATTCTTCTTTTTTTGTTTGTTTTAAGTACTTAGGATGAACTGAAATGATCTCATATTTTGAATTATCCTCTGGGAACCTTTCATTTAAAGCTGTGATCAGTGAATCTAAATATGGTATATAAATAGATTTTCTGTAGTAGTCTTCTGGACCTGATGAAGGGGGGTTATTTCTTAAAGTTTGTTTTGAGGATACTCTTGGAGTCATTAATGTAATACCAAGTTCATTTAAGTACATATTAATATCTTTCATTAAAATTAGAAACATTTCTTCGTTATTAGCTCTGTCATCACTGATATATTTAATAAGGTCTTTAATATGTTTATTTGCACTAAATAAATCACAATTTATTCCCTGTAAAGAATTGGTTATAGGTTCTATAGTTGCAGAGTATTTAGCAATTATCCTAAGGCACACAATAAATTGAGATGTGGTGACAGAATTTAAATGACATATAGCTTTCAATGATGTATCTTTATTCCCATTTACTTTGAGATACTCTAGTGCTTCCACTATCAACAGGAAATTTTCGTAATATTTTCTTAATGCCTTATGTGACTCCGACCACCTAGTAACACACAATTTCGTAAGACTTGGAGCAACTATTCGACGCAATGAACTTTCTTTAAAAAAGTTTATAGTTTCTTTAATAATACCAATTGTGTTCCGAACACATGGAACTGAGTTCAGTTCGTTTAAAACCAAGTTTAATCTATGACTAGCACAATGTACAAAAACTGCTTTCTTATACTTGTCTCTTATTCTTTTTTGTACACCACTGACATGTCCAGCCATTGTGCTAGCACCATCATATCCTTGTCCTACCAATTTATTTAAGTCCAAACCCCATTCTTGTAAACTAGAAATAATTTTGTTTGATATACTTTCTGAGTCCAATTTTTCCAATGAAATAAACCCAACAAAGTCTTCTTTTATAACTGTTTGGTTGTTTTCATAAGTCACATATTTTAAACATATTGATAATTGTTCTATTCCCGCTATATCCATTGTTTCATCTGCTAATATTGAATAACATTCAGCTTCCTTGACACGTTTTAAAATCATATTACATATTACATTACCTAATATACTTATAAGTTCATTTTGTATTCTATGAGACATGTAACTCGCATTTTTAGCACTATTTTTAAAATGATCATTCAAAATTTCATCTCCACTTTCAACCCTAAAATGTAGTAAATTATTAAATATAGCTGTGTCATCAGTTTTTCCTCTGAGTGGTATTCCATGTACACCAAGGAAAATAATAGAAGAAATTATTGAATGCAGTTTACGATTGTTTGATTCAATTACATTTTTCACTGAAGAATTTAACATTTGATGTACATCTATTTTTTTACCATCCATAATAGCTATAAAATTTTTAGCACTCTGTACTGAAAATATATGCCAAGAACATTTTGAATGTATCTTAGACTGAGCTTGGAAATGTTTGTACTTAATGAACGCTGTTTTTATGAATGCGCCTTGCACTCCACCTTTGTCAATCGGTGGTTCAAACAAAACACAAAATTTGCAAAAAGCTCCTTTCAAAATGGCTGAGTAGCAAAGCCAATCATGCTGTTTAAGCCAAGCTAACAAAAAAGGTCTTTTACCAACACTAATATCTGCTTTAAAATCATAAGCACTACAAGGGTTCCATGGAGACATAAGCATTTCATATTTTAATGTATTGTCAATAGACTTACCAAGAAAAATACCAATATCATGTTTATTATTTGCTTGCATTTGAATAATATCCTAATAAAAATTCATTAATAATAAATATAAATACTTAATAATTATTTATTATAAAAAAATCTTATGAGTAGGTACCTACCTGTGGTTTAGAAGGAGCTACTTCACATTTTGTGTCCAAACTTGTTGGAGTAGATATTTGATCATCAGTTGTACTTCTGTCGTCATCATTTTTTGGTATTTTACAAAGAAACCTATCCATAGTTGTATTTTTTCTTTTTAGTGGATTCATCTTAATATTAATAGTTAATACGTTAAGGTTATAAATAATACAAATTTGAAATTATAAATTATAATTCACATTTTACAAGCCAAATAATGAAATAAAATATTAATTGAATTGATTAGTGATTACTGTCACAAGATAGTACTATCTTAAATCGTGATTACTGTCAATCACACATTAGAATTTTAGACCATGGTCGCGGTAACACGTTATCACGCAGAACAATTTTATCGCTTATCATCTATGATTAATCAATTATGGAGCTATTTTATTAAAATAATAAAAATGCTACAAAACTTCTAAAATATTTATAAAAATATACTGTAATATTATAAAAATTAAAAACATTGGTAAAAAAAGCGGGGGGGGGGGCCATGGCCCCTCTGGGCGCCCTTGTCCCATTGGTTTGTTACTTACAACATTTTTGAATTAAGTCATCGTCCTATTGTATTATACCTATTCATTAATAGTACTACATAGCATATACTATAGGTATTATAAATTTAAATATTATGGTTATTATGTACTTGAATATAAATTGTGTTTCAATTTTTATTGAATAGTTAGGAAACCATTACTCAACTGTATTATATTATTATTAATTTATAGATAATTAAGCAGTTATTTGTTATTTATTACAATATTAACTAACAAATATTGAGGTATATAAACAAATATAACTTATATATATTTATCAACATAAATTGTTCTATGATTATTTATTTATATTGATTTAACTAAATTTAGGTATATATTTTTATTTCAGTGCCTACCTTCTCACAGTATACCTACAGGCTACAGGATTTTTTCAGTATCTATTCAGTTTTAGAATAATGTGAGTAAAATTTTTAAAATAATGCCTAAGTATAATTCACATATTAAGTTTAGTAAATCCACTCGTTACCGACAAAGAAAAAAAGCTACATCTTTATTTGAAATTTTGCCAAACATTAATAATATTGAAACTCAATCTCAAAAATCTAGTGTTTTAAATGAGTCTTCTAATTCTATTCATCTTAATGACATCTCCTATGAATCTTCTCATGAAGTTAATTCAGATACTTGGTCCTTAGATAATTTATGTACAGATACGACCAGTCCTTGAAAGCACTGTCAACAATAGTACAGTTATATTTGAAAATATAAGTGAAGATCATGGATCTGACTCGAATAATTCATCAGAATCATCATTCTTAACAAAGTCTTCAGAACAAATTGACTTAAAATTAATACTAGCCTTATGGGCTATTAAACATAGCATTACTCATTCAGCATTAAGCGATTTGTTGAAAAGTCTTAAACAATTTCCTGAATTTTCTGATATGCCCATAGATTCTCGAACACTATTAAAAACTCCCACAAAGATTTGTACTAAGAAAATCAAAGATGGTATTTATCATCACTTTGGATTGCAAAATGAAATCAGTGAATTACTTGAGAATTTGCAATGTCCACCACCAGTTTTAATGTTAAATGTTGGCATCGACGGTCTTCCAATTACAAATAATCCGCCTAGTCAGATTTGGCCTATTCTTTGGATATTTTTCTAATGTACCTACTGAAAACAAAAATGTTTTCATTATTGGTGTGTATCATGGAAAGTCAAAACCTTTAGATTGTAATGAATTCGTGTTTGATTTTGTGGACGAGCTTAAAACACTAATCGACTTGGGATTTTATTTTAAAACAAAGAAAATAAAAATTTTATTTCAAGCATTAATATGTGATGCTCCAGCTAAATCATTTGTTTTAAACATAAAAGGACATACGGGTAAAGTATCATGTGTACGGTGTCATAGTGAAGGTATATGAGATACTTCAAGAGTATATTTTCCTAATATTGATTCAACACCAAGGACTCATGAAGAATTTATTCAGTACAGTGATACTAATTTTCATAATGGCAAAACCATTTTGAACTGGCTTCATTTGATCTTGTGAAATCAATACCATTTGATTATATGCACTACGTATGCATTGGTGTTATGAAAAACTACTTTTGTTTTGGACTGGGTCACTGAAACATGTACAGACACTGCCATCCAATTTGATCACTTTGCTAGCTGAAAGATTCAATAAGTTAGCTGAATTCACACCTGATGAATTTCAAAGAAAATTCCAAAAAAATAGTCGGCGTCATCCCATAGGAGATGCTAGTCGATGGAAGGCATCGGAATTAAGACAGTGTTTATTATATTTAGGTTGTGTGGTTTTTAGAGATATTTTAAGCTACAATTTTTAGGCTTACAATCATTTTTTAGAAATATTTGTTGCAATTCGAATACTTGTAAAAGATAATTGCTCTGAAGAATATAATAACTATGCAAACCAACTTCTTCATCATTTTGTTTCTTCATTCAAGACAATTTATGGTAAAATATATATGTCACATAATATACATGCACTTATACATATAGCTGAAGATTCAAAAAAGTTTGGATCATTAGATTCTTTTTCTGCTTTCCCCTTTGAAAACTTTATGCAACCTTTAAAAAAAAAATTAAAACTGGTGTGAAACCTCTACAACAATTAGTATTACGATATGCCGAAATACGTGCATACAACCACTATATACATGACGACCTTTCATCTATAAACAAGAATGGTCCAATAAATATAAGAAATAATTTAGAAAATAGACCTATGTTACAAGAAGCCTGTGAACCACAATTTTCTGGTTGGAAAACTAGAAAATTTTCTATTAAACTGAACAAGGCTAATAATCATGTAAAATGATTAATGGTGATATAGTCAAAATTGAAAATATTGCATCAAGTAAAATTAATACATCCCAAATAATTGTTATCGGAAGACGTATTTGACGTCATTGTACCATTTATACACTCATAAATTATATATTTTATATGTATGCATACCTATAAATCTTTTTTTATTCAATTTTAATTTTCAAATAATTGGATTTCATTAAATGTTGATTTTAATTTCATATTTGACCTATTATTAGTTTGCAATTTAATTCATCCTACCTATAATTTTTTATATTTGTTCAAACATATCAATGCAGCTTATCACCCGGTGATAAGCTGATTACACACACCGCGCACACACACACACACGAAAGCGACTAACCGATCAGTAACGACCGTACCACCGAGTCGACAGTGCGCCCGTGTGCAGTCCCTGTCAACTTACAAAAAAGTCAAGACCACCGTTATCCTTCACCCGTCTACCGTCCACCGTCAACTACTCACAGTCCACCGTCACCTACTCGCCGTCCACCTGTACCTGTTCACCATCGACCGTCAACCGGGACTGCAGCCGCCGTCACGGTTTTTATATCTATATTCTATACCTTTATGTACCTATTTATTTATTCAATTATTGTAGCGTTTGTTAATTTTATTATTCCCCTTTGCTGGCCAGCACCTTTTGTGCCACTTATACAATATTTACTTCTATTTTTTCTTGTTTAATAGTAGGCCGCAAACCGGCATTGTTTTATAGCTTATCGAGTCTGATTTATTGCGTAGCCTTTACCTGACCAAAAAATACAGTCCACTTCCTCCTTCGAAACCAAACATTTGGTCCATCGAGCCTAGGATTATTATTATAGTTCTAAGCGATTGAATTACACCTAGGTACCTATTTGTTAAAAAAAAAAAAAAAAAAAGAGAGTAATTACGTAAGCACCGATAGTTAATAGGCCTGTTAGTATTATATAACTTATTATATAAGAGTGTGAACCAGTGTGCGAGAAATTGTACTTTGGACTTTAGCATCATAACAGGTAAAGACGGTATACGCAGCGCCGCCGTAAACGAAGACAAACCGGATTGCGAACACAACGCGTTGCACATCATCCCATCGTATATTTATACCTCCGTACAAACGTATCGCGTAGTAGGTAGCTAATCACCTATTAATACGTAATTATAAAAACGATTATAATTATTTAATCAACCATGGGTGTATACGAAGAGGCGAAATTACGTATAGCTAGTCTGCAGTGTAAGGTACAACGCGTACATGATGCGGGGGCGGCAATTGAAGCAGATCCGACCAACAATACGGTGAAAACCAAATTTAAAATAATGTATGCGACACTTGAAAGTGTAGCGAATGATTTCGAAACACAGTTAACGATCATTATAAAACATCAATGTAAAGGACCACCCTCGTCGGACGCAGTTATCGAGGAAAAACTGCGTATGGAATTCGAGGAGAAATATGTGGGGTGTAAAATCTACGCTGATGAATACCTACCTGAGGCCATGACTGATGCGTCACTTAATAAAACATTTATTGAAACAAAAACCCATGTTAATCCTAATAAGTATTATCCAATCGAAAAATTATCCATACCCAAGTTTGGTGGTGACCCAAAAGAATATATTAGTTTTCGGAACATGTTTGACAAAACAGTAGGGGAAGCAGATATATCGGCGATTTTTAAATTTAGTCACTTAAAATCGTATTTAGTTGGAGAGCCTCTGAGCTTGATAGGGAATTTAATGCTGACCGATAGCAATTATGATCTAGCCTTATCACTGTTAACTGCACGGTATTCAAATCGTCGGGTCATAGCCGGAAACCATATCGAAGAGTTGTATAATGCTCCGAAAGCATTTATTAGCGATGGAAGTTCGATCAGAAAACTATTGAATATTATTGTCGAGTCAATCGGTGCGTTATCCAATCTATCATACGCAGTGGACCAATGGGACCCGATTATTTTACATTTACTTCAAAAAAAACTCGACCAACCACTTCGATCCCAATGGGAATTATTGGTGGATACAACGGAAGATCCCACCGTGACAGAGTTCACTACTTTTTTGACTAAGTATTGCAAATCTGCAACCGTTTGTCAAGAAATCACCAAACCGGTAACTAAAGTTTACAAACCAGGAAAAACGACCACCCTGTTCAGTAATCATCATGCAGGAAAAGCCACGCCAGAACAATTAGAGAAAAAGACATTTACCTGCCAAGTGTGCAAAAGTCAACCAGGACATTTGCTCATACATTGTCCACTGTTCAAGGAGAAAACGCCGACCGAACGCCATCAAATTATTAAGGATTTGGAGCGATGTTTTAATTGTTTTAGTGCGCACATGGCTAGTGAATGTAAAAATCCAAGGAAATGTTCTGAATGTGGTAAAAAACACCATTCCTTAGTACATCTTCCTGACGCGGTAGAAACAGTCACTTCTGCACATATTACTGTCGCGGCATCTGAGACAAAAGGTCTTCGTACGTCTGTTCTGTTGGCGACCGCCGCAGTAATTATTCAAAGTGAGAATGGAGAGACCATCAAGGTGAGAGCTCTGCTAGACAGTGCAAGTCAAAGCAGTTTCATCACTGAACGATGCGTAAGGTGTCTAGGTTTAACTCGAGGAAAGTGTGACATTACAGTGCAGGCTCTATCTGGCACCCAAGTTCCAATGGTGAGAGGACGCGCTAACGTGAACGTGCATCCGGTTGATTGTGACAGCCCACACTTTAACGTTGATGTTCTCATCTTACAACGCATCACTGGTTCTATTCCATCGGAACGTATGTGGGAAAAAGCGTGGCCTCATACAGGTGGTTTGAAGTTAGCCGACCCGGAGTACGCTCAAGCACGACCAATCGATTTGTTGCTGGGTGCAGATGTTTTTCCATACCTCATATTGGGAGATAAAAAAGAGGGTGACGTTGGTCAGCCGATAGCCTTGTCAACCGTTTTTGGATGGGTCCTCATGGGAAAAGTGTCTACTGCGCCGAAAAGCAAAATCGTAACCCTATGTGCGACCACCGATTCCATCGATCGAACTCTGCAGCGGTTTTTAGACATCGAAGATATACCAACAGCCATTAAAAGTAACATTGGTGATGCGGAATGCGAAGAAATATATCGTTCAAGTACCACGCGTCAACCAGATGGTCGATATGTTGTGCATTTACCGTTTACACAATATCCGCCATTTCTGGGGAAATCCAAAGATGTGGGTTTGAATCGCTTACGTCAGTTAGAAAACCGATTTAAGAAATCATCAGAACTTCACAGTGATTATAACAACGCCATGAAAGATTATTTGGATTCAGGCCACATGTCTAGAGTGACCGTCAATCTGGGAAAAGAGGAAAACGCATATTATATCCCTCACCAAGCTGTCTTGAGACCGGAGAGTACCACCACGAAAATGAGAATAGTGTTTGATGCATCTGCAAAGACGACCACAGGTTGCTCACTGAACGATAAGCTTTTCTGTGGCAAAAAACTTCAACAGGACTTACCAGCCATTATACTACGTTTTCGGTTACACCCTGTGGTATTTACCGCAGACATAAAACAAATGTTTCGTCAAGTGGTTGTCACAGAAGAACACCGACCTTACCAACGATTATTATATCGATTTTCTTTGGACGTACCCGTGGAAGAATTTCAAATGAACACTTTAACGTTTGGACAAAAATCGTCCCCATTCCTAGCCATTCGGACTTTACACCAATTAGTGGAGGACGAAGCGGCAAACGATAAACATGTACAAAAGGTTGTACTACACGATTTGTACGTCGACGATGTAGTCACAGGTGCCGAAACCGAAGACGCGGCGATTGAGCTTCAGAAAAAGCTAATAAACGTTTTTTCCAGGGGCAAGTTTGAATTGCGCAAGTGGTCAAGTAATTCCAATCATCTGCTACAACAAGTACCCCCAGAACACCGACAATCCCAGCCAGTTACATTTGCTGAACATGGGTCGGAATATACAAAAGTTCTTGGACTGAACTGGGACCCAAAAAACGACTCACTCAGTTACCAATACCAGCCAAACCCAGTGAAATACAGTAAGCGAGCTGTGTTGTCAGAGATTGCCAGGATTTACGATCCTCTTGGACTACTGTCTCCAATTACGACGGATCTCAAAAAGCTAATGAAATACCTTTGGCTAATGGAAGTGAGCTGGGATGAACCACTACCCGAAGATGCAGCAGCTGCATGGCTAAAATATCACCAAGAGTTACCGGTGCTAACGACGTTACGAATTAACCGGCACGTCACCCATCCTTACGCCACATACGAACTTCATGGGTTTAGTGACAGTTCGGAAACAGCTTATGCTGCTGCGGTGTATTTACGCGTAACAATGGAGAACGAAGAATCGTACTGTCACCTCTTAATGGGCAAATCCAGGATAGCACCGGCAGCAAAAGTATCCATACCGCGATTGGAGTTATGCGGCGCTGGGCTTCTAGCGCGATTGTTGTCTTTCATGCAAGCGAATATGACACTCAAGTTTGTAAGCGTAACGGCATGGACCGACTCTACAATAACCTTAGCTTGGATAAAGTCACCCACGGCTAAACTAAAGACATTTGTTGCTAACCGAGTAGCAAAAATCCAACAGTTGACTGACGTGAATATATGGCGCCATGTACCATCCGAGCTGAACCCAGCGGATTGTGCGTCACGTGGATTGTCTCCTAGGGAGCTATCTGGCCATGTACTTTGGTGGAAAGGCCCAGAATTCCTTCGGAAACCGACAGATACCTGGCCGGACGAAGGAGTAATGACTCCCGAAGCAAGGCAAGATGAAGAAGGGGAGAAAAAACCAATTACTCTGATCACGCTGGTCAAAGCTGAGGAGTGCCCGATACTAAATCAGTCGGAAAATTTCCCCAAACTATTAAGACTTACGGCATATTGGTTACGATTAAAAGATCATTTTTTACATAAAACCAAGTTCCACAACCCTATACCAACCACAGAAGAAATTAACAGAGCATTGTTAGCCCAGGTGCGCTGGACTCAGCAAACATACTTTGGAGAAGAGATACACCACCTGAAGAACAATAAAACATGCTCCGTCGGCCTCCGAAAGTTGTCCCCATTTCTGGACGGTCAAAATTTAATCCGGGTGGGAGGTCGTCTAGTCCATGCGAACATTCCATACGCAGAAAAACACCCCCTGCTACTACCAAAGTCCGCACGTTTGACCATGCTGTTAATTGATCACGCGCATCGTACCAACGGTCACCCTGGACCCCAAACGTTGCTAAATATTTTATGTCAAGAATACTGGATAATGTCAGCTCGCAGTATCGTCAAGAGCAGATTACATAAATGTATACCGTGCTTTCGTGCCAAACCACGGATTATACAGCCAATTATGGGAAATTTACCGAGACATCGGGTGAACGAAGTTAAGCCCTTTGGCAAGTCTGGTGTGGATTTTGCCGGGCCGTTCGAAGTAAAAGCTGCGATGTTGCGGAAAATTAAGGTTACTAAAGCCTACATCTGTATTTTCGTTTGCTTGGTAACAACCGCCGTCCACATCGAGTTAGTGTCCGATCTGTCTACCCCTATGTTTATTGCCGCTTTCAACCGATTCGTGTGCAGAAGGGGTAAATGTACAGATATATTCAGTGACTGTGGCACTAATTTTGTCGGAGCCCAGCGATATTTGAAACAAATCTATGATATGACCCGAGAAAAGAGATTCATTCATAACATAAGTCACCATCAAATCCAATGGCATTTTAACCCGCCTGCTGCCCCTCATATGGGAGGTATATGGGAGGCAGCGGTGAAATCCGCCAAAACCTTGCTGCACCGAATCATATCTGATCGTGTTCTCACCTATGAGGAGTTGAACACTGTCCTTCATCAGGTAGAGGCAACGCTCAACTCCAGGCCGTTAGGTGCCATGTCATCTGACCCAAGTGACTTCAAGACTCTCACCGCTGGACATTTTCTTACCATGGGACCACTCGTCACCTTGCCATCGCCTGAAGAACTGACTAACCCTACGGCCTCCATAAGCCCTCGAAACCGTTGGTCACTTATTCAGCAGATTCATCAACACTTCTGGTTACGTTGGAACAAAGAATACCTCCATACCCTGCAAGAGCGACCGAAATGGGCTCATCAAAATGTAAACTTGCAAGAGAATGATTTGGTTATTGTTAAAGAACCTCCCCCCCCACTAACTTGGATTACAGCACGAGTAGTCGAAGTGCACCCTGGCACAGATGGAGTCGTCAGAGTAGCAAAAGTAAAAACAGCACAGGGAAAGCTCCTTACTCGACCGGTGGTCAAGCTCTGTCCGTTACCTTTGAGAGATTGAAGGTTCGTCCCTTCAAGGTGGCCGGCATGTTCAAACATATCAATGCAGCTTATCACCCGGTGATAAGCTGATTACACACACCGCGCACACACACACACACGAAAGCGACTAACCGATCATTAACGACCGTACCACCGAGTCGACAGTGCGCCCGTGTGCAGTCCCTGTCAACTTACAAAAAAGTCAAGACCACCGTTATCCTTCACCCGTCTACCGTCCACCGTCAACTACTCACAGTCCACCGTCACCTACTCGCCGTCCACCTGTACCTGTTCACCATCGACCGTCAACCGGGACTGCAGCCGCCGTCACGGTTTTTATATCTATATTCTATACCTTTATGTACCTATTTATTTATTCAATTATTGTAGCGTTTGTTAATTTTATTATTCCCCTTTGCTGGCCAGCACCTTTTGTGCCACTTATACAATATTTACTTCTATTTTTTCTTGTTTAATAGTAGGCCGCAAACCGGCATTGTTTTATAGCTTATCGAGTCTGATTTATTGCGTAGCCTTTACCTGACCAAAAAATACAGTCCACTTCCTCCTTCGAAACCAAACAATATTTATTTACTATTCTTTTAATTATATTATAAAATAAATGTTAATATTACTCATTAATTTTTTTATTTCAAGTGTTAAATTAATACAGTAATATTTTTCACATAATATATATTTTATTTAAACTTTAAGGTCATCTTAGTCAGTAGTTTTATTTGAAGAAACAAATGAGATACAACATGTACCATCCTCATGGTATAATGTATCAGAAAAAAAATGCTTGTTTCCTGCATCTAAATCTGACAATAAAGATGATACATTCTTTAATTCAAAACAAATCAAAAGGATGATACTAAAATGTTCTCCATATAATATGTATGATGGATTAATTTATAAAGCAATCAAAGTTGCAGGACCATTTGGTTAGTACATTTTTATTCATTTTTGTTCTTTAATAATTGTTTGATATAGATTTTTTTTTATAGACAATGAACTCCAAGCAAGGCGTGAGTCGAAAGCCTGGTCTGGTACTGATATTAGTAGCGATGAAGATAATTATAACATAGAGAACACTAAACTAAGAAAGAGAACTATTAAAAAAAACAAGCAAGATCAAATAATAATAAAGAAAAAAAAAACTGAAGCCCTTTTTACATTACCAATTCCGCCAATTGAGACCGTAAATAAAAACTTTGCCTCTAAGAGTAAGAAAAATAAATTGTATACACTTAATATAAGTGTACACAAGTATGTAGTATGACATGTTATAAGATAAGTAATATTATATTGAATTATAAACTATTTTAGATGTAACTATTCACTTGTCTCCAAATGAAGCCACAGAACTATTACAGTCAACTTCCAATAGTGAAGTTAATAAAGATTTTTCATCTTATGGTAAGGAACATAAATTGTATATACTTATGTGGTATGTGTTAATAGTAAAAGTAATGTTATATTTAATTATAAGCTATTTTAGTTGCCACTATTCATTTGTCCCAAAATGAATGCACAGAACTATTACAGTCAACTTCCAATACTGAAGTTACTAAAGATTTGTCATATAATGGTAAGGAACATACATTGTATATACTAACATTATACTTACTATATATGTATTATGTGTTTATAGTATAAGTAATATTATTTTGAATTATAAACTATTTTAGATGCAACTATGCACTCGCTTCAAAATGAATCCACAGAACAACTATTACAGTCAACCTCCAATAGTGAAGTTAATAATGATTTTGTGTCTAATGGTAAGATAAATAAATGTTTTTTTTGGTGTTGACACATTTATTTATTTATAATAGTTCATGTGTTAAATTTAATTTAAACTTTTAAATGCCCTTAAAATTAAAATCAGATACGAGCCAGGAATTATTTGAGTTTTTTAAAAATGCCAATGAAGATGATTACACAATTATGTCCAATAACAATGATGATATGACAGATCATTCAATTGTATGCAATCAAAATGTTTCCATTGATAATCAGAATGGTATGTATAAAATATATAATATATTATTATGCACATTTGTCTCATAAAAATAGAAGATATTCTCAAATTATTACTAAAAGTAATATACATATAATATATTATATTTTGTTTAAAGTTTGTATTTGTTAATATTTAGTTGTAATACAAATATAGTTGTTCATTCAAATAATTTACCTAAATATTATGACTTTGATATTAATATGATATATTGATTTATATAATTACAATTGTAATTAGTTAACATAATAGTAACACTTATAATTGTATTTAGTTAACATAATAACACTTATATTTTATGAGTTAATAGGTTTTATTAAATTAAAACATGAACATATTGAAATATTTATACTTCTTATTAAATTATACTTATTGAAATATAATAAGTAATAACTAATCCATACAATATTATTTACTTTTAGATTATTTAAAAATTATAGAAAATAAAATCGATCAACTTATTACAACTCAATTAAACCAAGACCAAATTTGTAAGACTCGCGATGAAAAAATAATGGCCCATTTAATAATGATAAATGGTTCTTTATCAAGACTAGCATCAGTTGTACACAGTAATGGGAAACTTTTAGAAAAAATATTAATGTCTGATTGTCGAATGCGTGTATTAGCTATGCCTTTACCAAATTTGCCATCTCCATTCATGCAGCTATTACCATCAACAAATTTACAAGACCTTGCCCTTGCTGAAGAGTTATTAAGTAATAATGCCAATAGTGAATCATTAAAGAATAGAGAAGAATTACTAATTATTTGCTTGCAATAAAATAATAATAGATAATAATATTATATAATGAGTACACCATTACTTATTTCAGAAAACCTACATATTACTAAGAGTTGGAAAAAAGTCATTAAGTGCAGCACTTAGAGGAGCAATCGATATTTGTTTTACATCTAATGTTTTAAAACATTTTAGTTACAGAGGAAAAACTAAAAAAAAGTTTATTGATTTAAATCTCTATAGTATCATTTATGGTGAGTTTAGAATATTTTATTTTATTTTATTTTATAACAAAATGGGCCATGGCCCCAAGTACAGAGCATAAAATGTATATTTTGGGTTGTATTTTAAATAGGTATACGTTTTGAATGAGATATTCTGAACTATTTTTATCTATATTGTAGTGGTGGATCCAGGGTACGGCAAAGGGGGCATTTGTCAGCCTAATCACCGTAGTTTCCCTTTGTTGTACACTATGGTGTTTATTGTACTTTTTTAGTTGCATCAGAAGTAATTTTCTGTTATATAATACAATTATTTTTTTTTTTACATAATATTAGTCTTATTATTATTATTACTCTTATAATTACTATTAAACTTAATAACTTGAATAACGTTATATAATTATAACGTTCAAAATATACATGAATATTCTAATAGTTGTATGAGAAGCATTGTTTTTTTTTTTTTTTTTTTTGAGGCTTCGACAGCAATGGTCATTAGCATTTGGAACTGTAGGGGAGGGTACTGTTGGGTTGTAACACGTGTGTTTGTTTTGGCAGATTTTTCGATTGGGCACCCGTAGGTATCTGCCATGCCCAGTTGGGGGGGGGGGGGATGGCGGCCTCTCTCTCCAGACACCCTGACTGTCCGGAGAGAAGTGCCGGCTGAGGTTCGAACCGGCGACGGTGCGCGTTGCAGCCGACGCCTTAGAACACTCGGCCACTTCGTCCCCCAGAAGCATTATTATTTATTTCTATTATAATAACATTTTTATATCTCAAGATTTTATTTTTTCTTTTGGCTAATATTATTTTTTTATTTTATACTTATAATATGTAATTATAAGTTTGGATACATTTTTTAAAATGTTTTAATAATTAATATTTTAATTAGTATACAATGAAAACTAGTATAGTTTTGTAGTAAAACCACCATTGGCGTGACGTTTACTAGTGGGTGGTGGAATGGGGTGTTCAACCACCCGCTACCATCCTTGGTATTTTTTTTACCTTACGAATATATTATGTAAAAACGAATACAATTTAAAAAATATTTTGATATATACATCAGTTTTTAATGTACACCATAGCACGGTTACAATTTTAACTGTAGCACTGGGTGTGAATAAAACATGGCACTATAGTACAGGTTATAATAAAGTAACCAATACACGGTTTCTGAACTGATCACTAAACCAATTAAACACGGTAAATAAAAGCACCTATACACGGTTTCTGAACTGATCACTAAACCGATTAAACACGGTAAATAAGAACACCAATGCACTGTTTCTGAACTGACTATTGAATCGATTCAACACGGTAAATAAGAACACCCGTGCATGGTGTTTTATTTTACCATAGAACGTATACTACACGGTGTCGTCCATGTAAAAATTCGGTATTCAAATGTTCACAAAAAACTTTCTGTGAACCAATATAGCACTGTGTCCGACACTCAAAATAGATATCACTGAACATTATCTGAACTTGAATTGTTACTTGGGTAATATTCAATCACGGAATAATGGTTGTAATAAAGGTGGAATAAAGGTGTCGCTGTAGTGCGAGCTTGTGTTACGTAAATACGGAATAGTAGAAATAATAACGACGCGGAATAATATACGTAAATAATAAATAAAATTTATTTATGAAGGAATATAGGAATATAGATATTTTTTTTTGTCGTAAGGAATAAATAATTGTAAGAATAAATAAAAAGTGTATTACTGGTAGTAAATACATAAGGGATTTTTTTTTTGGAATAACGAAAAAAATATTTTAATTTAAGTTAAATATATTTTAATGAGGAAATTATATTTATGAATAACGATTCTGCGAATGAATCAGTAGGCGAAAATAGTACACAGGATAAAGGGGTACAGGTAAACGATAAAAAAGAAGTAATAAAAACTGACGCGTTAATTGATTTAAATACTGACGAATCGTGTGAAAATTCACCAGAAGGTAGTAGACAAAAATATTTGGAAGAACTAAGGGAGAAGGAATTACTAAAAAAAACACCTGATAATAGAGAGTCTAAGAGGGCAGGTTTACGATCTGATCCTACTGTAAAACACGTACAGTTGGAATCAACAGTTAAAAAAAGCGTAGAAAAGATAGAAAGAAAAATTAAAATGGACGTTGATAAATGGAGTAGTATAATACCAATATGCGTTGGTTCGAAAAATGTGGCGGAATTTATTAACACATGTGAAATAGCAATTAAAGAAGTAACATCTGCGGATAGACCGTTACTGTTAAAAATAATAAATTCGAAATTGGCAGGTAATGCTTTAGAAGCATGCAAATATAGGGAAACAGATACTTGGGAAAGTATAAAATCTATTTTACAGGGAGCATTTGAACATAGAGTTTCGGAGAGAGCACTAACAATAGGGTTAAGTTGTGCGAGAATGGCTCCTGGGGAAAGTGTAACGAAATTTGCTAGTAGAATCGAAGAAATGTATTATAAATTATGTAAGGCCAGTACAGCAGAACTGGACGACGGCGAAGCGAAAGGGGTAAAGTGACAAAATAAAAAGATCGCAATGGTAGTATTTATAAACGGGTTACTAGAGCATTTGCAATTAAGATTAAAAGCTAGGGATCCAGAAACCTTGGAAGCAGCTATGCAGATGGCTCGTGATGAGGAACTTGAAAAAATAATATATGATTCTAAGGCGAAAATAGACAAATTACAGGATAACGTAGAGTTACAGAATTTTAATAAAGAAGGAGTGAATAATGAAAGCAATGGAAATATAAAACGTCAAAATAATAAATATAATAAAAATCAGGGGAATAACGGAAATAACATGTATAGAAATTGAAACGGCGGAAATAATAATTTTAATCAACAAAATAGTGGTTATAATAATTTTAGTAATAATCGCGGCGGATATAATAGCGGATATGGTAGACAAGATTATAATATTAATAATCAGAGAAATAATAATTCTAATCGCAATGCAAGTGGCACCGGATGTTACAATTGTGGGAAACAGAATCATTTTGCTCGAGATTGTTGGCAATCTGGTCAGAATAATAGACAAGGACAAAGCGGAAGTAGGCAACCGATAAATAATAATAAAAATTAATAATGGATCGAATAATAATACACGTGTGAATTTAAATAATAATTCTAATAGAGATAGATTGTTACATTGCAGTTACTGTCATAAACTTGGTCATGAAATATCGAATTGTTATACAAAGCAACGTAATGAACGTAATAACGCAAATCTGGCGAAAAACTCGGATGTGCGCCAGCCCAGCGGGGTCAGGTTAGTGCACGAGATTTTCGACCCGCAAGAATCGCAAAGCGATGTTTACACATCACAACAATAGTTGACCAAAATCATATAACACTATCCTCACCAAGCTTTAATACAGAAACAATAAAATTATTAGTAGATACGGGCAGCGATTTGAATTTAATTAAAATAAACAGATTAATAAGTGAAGCAAAAATAAATGAACAAGAAAAAATTTATTTAAAGGGGATTAATGAAAAAATCGTACCTACAATAGGACGAACTGCAATTAAATTAATAATATATAATAACGAATTTAAAACAGATTTTTATGTGGTTGATAGACAGTTTCCAGTTTCCGGAGACGAGATATTGGGTAACGCATTTTTGGTGGCAAGTCATGCGGTTATAGATATTGCGAATAATATATTAGTAATAAGCGATACGATTAATGAAGTAAAAGAAAATGATATTTGTTTTACGTTGCAACCGAGAACGGAAACGATAGTAAATATAGAGATTGCAGATAAGAATATGAATAATAAAAATATTTTAATTAATAAACAAGAATTATCACCGGATGTATATTGCGCTAACATTTATAATACAGTCAGGGACGGTAAAATAAAAATAAGTGTAATGAATATATCGGAAGTAGCACAGAGCGTTAAAGTGGGTCAGATTCATAAAATATCATATGAACATGACATTGATACGGAAATTAATGTGATTTCGAATGTAAACAATAATAGCATTGACCGTGTTAACAAAATAAAGGGTTTAATTAGAAGCGATCATTTGAATGCAGAGGAACGCAAATCGATAATAAAAATTTGTGAACAATATTCGGATATTTTTCATTTAGAAGGGGATTACCTTACCAGTACTACAGCAGCAGAGCATATAATTAAAGTACCTAAGGATTTAATTCCGATTTATAAAAAACCTTATCGATTACCATACTCGCAACACGGCGAAATTGAACGACAGATAGAACAAATGCAAAAGGACGATGTTATAGAGAAATCTATGAGTCCCTTTAATGCACCAATTTTGTTAGTTAAAAAGAAAGCTGATGCTTCGGGAAAACAAAAGTTCAGAATAGTGATAGATTTTAGAGCACTTAATGATGTAACACTAAACGAATTCCATCCATTACCAAATATTACGGAAATATTAGATCAGTTAGGTCAATGTCACCTGTTTAGTTTACTGGATTTACGGGCGGGGTACCATCAGGTACCGTTAGCAAAAGAATCTAGGAAATTTACAGCTTTTTCAACAGGACAGGGACATTATCATTTTAAGAGACTGGTTATGGGCTTGAGTTCTGCACCGTCGACTTTTCAGAAAATGATGGCAAACGTTTTATCGGGATTAATTGGAATTAAATGTTTAGTACATTTGGATGACATAATAGTTTATGCTAAGAATTTAAGCGATCATAATAATAAATTGATTAATGTATTCGAGCGTTTACGTATACATAATTTAAAAATAGAACCAGACAAGTGGGAATTTCCGGCGCAATTGAATTGGCTCCCCAATACAGGTAGTCAATATTTTACCCTTATTAAGTACCTTTGAATTGGCTCCCGAGAATATACTATTGAATTGGCTCCCTACTGTTTTTTTTTCAAAAATATATTGGTTACCAAATTGTTGTTTATATTTTATAGTTAGACGTTATTTCCTAGAGTAGTTGATATCAGTGCAATTCTTAATCTTAACACATGGATAGTTTAACTGGTTAGGTTAGATTATCAAAATATATAAATATATATAAATACAAAATTATATTACAAAAATATATTATATATTATTAATTACTAATAGATTTTTGCTTAAATGCACGTCATTATAAAATTTATGTTATACATTTATTTAAAAATTAAAAACAGAAAATATTATACAAAATAAAATAAAAAAATATGTTAGACTATTTTTCGTGGTCTATACTTATTGGCTAATATTTTTATGTATTGAAACCTTGTATGTACACCAGTATCATATTTTTGAATTTCATCTTCTAAAAATTTTATTTTATCTCTAATTTCTTTCCGGTGTGGTTTTGTTATATTGGAACTTCTTATAATAATTTTTGTATCAGATTGAATACTATATAATATATTTAGAAAGTTGAATATATTTGGATGTGGAGAATAAAATTGCGAATTGAATTTGGAATGAAACGATTCGCACGAGTTAGTTGTACGATAAATACTATTGCTTTTTTCTGCCCAAATTTCTGGTGGAAATGTTGAATCATTGTCAATATAATTTTCTACTAAATAATCATTAAATTTTGTAAGTTTTTCATTCATAGGCTGTATTTCAGCTAATTCGTCGGAAAAACAATCCCCGACTGATTGTGGATCTAGGAATGGCAATCCAAATATATACTTTAAATATTGAACTATTTCTGTATTTTCTACGTACTCCGATGAAAGTCCAAACTTTTTTATTGTCCTATACCAAGATTGTCCAAGGTGAAAACGACAACCACGAACTTTAGTCAATGGCCAAACATCATTTATTGCATTATGTATTGCTATTTCAAAGTCAACATAAATACTTTCTAATTTAAACTCATTATTATAAGTTAAACAATAGTTATCAATAATTCGAAAAATATCTGCAGAAGATTCTTGTTTTTTGTCTTTCAGTAAAGTGAAAACTAAAGGTACATAATGATTGTTTTTCATTACATGAATTGTGAAAAATTGGTAAAAAAACTGTGTACAGTACGAAAATGTTCCATCAACGTAAAATGTAGTTGATTTACTTAAAAATTGTAAATTGTCTTCCGTGCTAAATAATAAAATCCCCTTTTCTGCATTATTAACTTGCAAAAATATATTACCTTCATATGTTTTTACGTCCATATCTTTTAAAATATCATGCACCTCTTGTCTACTACGAGGCAAATTTGGTCGTAAAGATGCTCGAGCTTGAAATATATTGTGTTTTATATATGTTACATCTTTGGTTGTAATTGCATTTGTATTATTCTCCCGTAAATATGAATGTAATAACTTGGAAGGGCGTTCACACAAATTTTCAGTGGCCTTACGTTTCAAATTATTGCTTATTATTTGACGTTCAATTTTATTTTCTTCGTCCGCCTCATGTTTATGTTCTAGATTGGATGATGTCCACACGATATCTTCATTTTCCAATACTTTTAAATTGGCAGTGCATCCTCTTTTAGTACATTTATACCGATGTTGGCCATTTTGGAGGAGTTTATGAAAACTAAACTTGAATTTATTAACTATAAAAATTAATTTTCCTTTTTCACTTAGCATTTTCTGAACAGAATTCATTTTTGCACACTCGCGTTAACACAGCGTAGCTACTAATAAAGTATAATACCAACATTACTGTCGTGGTGATCAACAAAATAAAAGTAGTGCATTGTAGGAGTCAATGATAGATAATCGATTATTATAGTAGATTACGACGATTAAGAAGATAAGACTAAATCCAATAATATATATAATAGTATAGGGATATCCAGCGCTATACTATATATGAGTGCAAACTGCCAACTACTGTCAGGTTGACTTCGTAAAAAGTAAACGTGTATAATATGAGAACCCCTGGTTAAATAATAATATCAAAACAAAAACCCTCCGTCTAACTCCGTGTACAAATTAGCTAAGTAAAAAAAAGAAGAAAAAAAATCAAAAAAAAAATCATTGTATAACCAAAACATTTTTCGCTTCATATAGAATTTATAAAACCAGTAATTTCAAAACACTATAAAGATGTGATATCATAAATAAATGCTAAGTAAACTGAATTTAAGTATATTTAGTCTGTTTCGATAATTTATTTACTTGGCGAGGAAATTTTAGTATTAATATAGAGTATACAGTGTTATTATTGGTTGTAGAGTATTATTTTGATTAGTATAGAAATGTTCACTGTAATATTTTTAATTTATAATGTCTTATTGTCTAATTATTCATCCAGCGCCACGGTTCTTATATTGTATCGTATGAAGTAAAAAATTTCCTCGCCAAGTAAATAAATTATCGAAACAGACTAAATATACTTAAATTCAGTTTACTTAGCATTTATTTATGATATCACATCTTTATAGTGTTTTGAAATTACTGATTTTATAAATTCTATATGAAGCGAAAAATGTTTTTGTTATACAATGATTTTTTTTTTGATTTTTTTTCTTCTTTTTTTTACTTAGCTAATTTGTACACGGAGTTAGACGGAGGGTTTTTGTTTTGATATCACCAATTTTTATCATTTATACCTCAATACATTTTTATTAATTTTGCTTCTCGAGGATTAGCATCGTCTTTGCCACCTCTAGGCCATCTTTCTTTATTAGAAGTGAGATCATTACATCTGAACCAAAGGTTTGATTTTTTTATTAAACTTGTATAATGACCATGATGTAATGATTCCCCGTGATGACAAATCGCAGAACATATTCTATACATTTTTTCATCAACTTTTAAAGATGTTGTTGACAAAGATATTAATGATACATTATGCATTTTTTCTTGTAACTCATTCCATAATTGTAGTTGTATACACAAATATTGTCTTGTACTAGATACGTTCATTACTTTCGAATGGTTTCCTGTGATCCTACAATTACTACAATTTATTTCAAGTATTATTTCTTTGCTAAAGCCGAGGTCACACGATGATAGAAAAACGTGATAGTTGCTATCGTGATAGAACTATCATACATGCATGATAGTGTGAGAGTTCAAAAGTAAGATAGTGTGATAGTAACTATCGTTGGAGTTCGTACGGTGACAGTACGCTGTCGCGAAAGCAAGTATCACGTTTTACTATCATCGTGTGACCGCAGCTTAAATTCATTAAATAATGAATTTAATGTAACTTTATTCTCAGTAACTGCTAGAGGTAATATATAATTTGGCGTTTTATTGGTTCTAACATCATAGCAATTTAAACATGTTAATATCGATATTAATTCATGTTTTAGACAATTTTTAAGTGAATCACTATGACAAAGAAGGCCATTGATAAATTCAGCTGCATCTTGTTGCTGAACATGATTAAAATGTTGTCCTAAAGATCGTCTTAAAGGAATACTGTTAAGTGGGTTCTGTTGTGATAAATATGATTTAGCTAATTTAGTCAAAGCAGAATGTTCTTCATTTTGTACTAATTGGTTTATTATGTAATGGCAGTTAAAAATCATTTGTAGTGATGCGTTTGCATAACATGATACTCCATCATAATTTGTAAAACCTGGTAATAGTAAAAGTTGATTTGGTAATTGATTTATGAATTGTTTTTGTTGAACATCTTTTATAACATTTTTAGTTGGATTCACCCAAGGTAAATCCTTAATTTTGTTGTGCTTTTTTAAATTAATGTCTATTAACTTCAAATCAGGACGATATTGTTTTTTCAGACGGTTATACTCATTAATTGCTGATGTTTGAGCTTTAATATTTACAGGATCAAAGTTAATTAAATGTAAACCGTTTAAACTAGTGACCCTAGATAGGGCTACATAAGTTTGTCCACACGAAAATATAGTATTACCTACATCAGCAATGCAACATTCTAATGACATACCTTGACTTTTATGTATAGTTATACCATATGCTAGAGTTATTGGAAATTGATTTCTATAAATAAATGAACCGGGGAAAACCTCAAATTTACTTTTAACTCTGTCAATGTCAAATTCTTTGTCTTTTACTGCTATTTTTATTTTTATTGGAATTCCACTGAACCCATCATATATCACCTGTTTTACCATCCCGATAGCTCCATTGACTAATCCAAGTGTGACATCTATATTTCTTATAATCATAACTTTACAATTTAATTTAATTTTAATATTTTTTTCTAATCCTGCAGGACGTGAACTATCTGAATTTAATAATGCAAGTTTTTTTATAGCTTTACATTTTGATGCTGGTTTAGCATCTACAGAATCTTGTGCTTCAAGATTTATGATTTCTGTAGGTAATAAATTTAAAAAGCCTTTATTAAGTTCTTTACAATGATTTCTAGTTGGTAAAAGTACTAATGTTGATTCAGGCAAACTTGATATCAAATTATACAACTCTACAATTACAGAAATGTTTTTATTATTATTATTATTGATTTTGAACTTAATTTTTCTTTTGTTAATTAATTCAATATCATCAGATGTTACTGCATTAATTCTTACCCTTTCTAAAATAGATGCATAAACGGAATCATTTTTTTGACGCATATTTTCGATTAATTCGTCGTAACTAAATAAATTTTGCCATATGTTTAACGTACCAAGTGAATGCGTGTACTTATCAATTTGATTTTTTTTCAAAGAAATAAAAGGAGATTCTTCATTCACTGGTGGAAGTTGTAGTAAGTCTCCAAACATTAATAAATGCATGCGTCCAAACCACCCATCATTTATATCTCCGGTATCAAATATTTCACATAATCTTAAATTAATATAAGTTAGTGTTATATTTGAAATCATGCTAATCTCATCTATTATAATTAATATCACATTTTCCATGGCTTGCCTAATTATTTTTAGAACATTATTTGATAATGGTCGATATGGTGGAGTATTTCCATGCTCTACTGGTAATTGTAATAACCTATGAACAGTCATACCTTGAATATTGAATGCAGAAATGCCAGTAGGTGCAGTTACAGCAACATCTTTTTTAATTTTAGTTTCTATGAAAGCTTTCACAGTTTTTATTAAATATGATTTCCCTGTTCCACCAACTCCAGACACAAAATGGCGCATTGGAGAATTATCGTGAGAAGTTAATTTACTTTTTACAAAGTTAAAGACCCTTTGTTGATCGGAATTCATGTTTGAGATTAATTTCTCGAGGTCTTCATTTGTACTTTTAATCCTTAATTCTTCCATAACTTCTTGAACTTCTGATATTTGAAACCTATCATCAACGCTATCATCAATATGTGTTTTTTTGTTCTTTTCTAATAAATCCTCAATAATCGTGTTCATATCATCTTTTGATTTTCTTAGGTACTCTAATCGTTCATGATAGTGTAATGCAGATTCAATTTTTTCTCTACAACTAATAAAAACCTCGAAATATGACTTATGACACCCAATAATCTCAACTTCTTGGCGCCAAGGTTGAAATAGCATTAATAAAGAATGAAAATAGTTTTCTGGTTCTGATTGAATATTGTAAATTTTATGTTTTATGAGATAAGGTCGAGTTCTTTCTTTAATATAACCATAATTAGAATATTCATAATATTTTACATTTTTACTAACCGGTTTAGTTTTAACTATGTCATATAGTCGTACAAAGTCAAATAAACAAATTGTTTCCATATCAGATGGCCGATTAGGGTAATGCGTGTCGACTATTGAAGGGTAAAATATATCAATCTCATCATTGCCTAGTTTTTCGATATCAGCTTTAGATTTTAATCTTCTGTTTCTAATAATATTTATATCTAACCATTTAATAGTAGTTGATGGATCTGTACCAAACAATGGTATGCCAAGTAGAGTGTCACTTGCCTCTAGAGAACCACATTCTCGATTATTAAGTGATCTAAGAGCCACATTCCATAATTTACTAGCAAGTGACTTAGTATTATTAATAACTTCAAACGATTGCGCTGAATTTGACTTTTCTGGTTTGGTTTGATATTTGGTTACGTATGAACTTAAAGCACATGATTTTTCACCAATAAATTGTAAATCCATGTTACCATTCCAAGCTAAAAGTATAGCAGGGTTATAATCATTAATATAAATCTCATTTTTAGAACGAGGTAAATCATATAATCTACTTTTCGATTTAAGACTCCTTCGGCCAGAAATTGACGTTGCCACATCTTTCATTATAAAATGATCGGTTTCAGTTCGGGGGAAACCAAATCTACAAGAACTAACAGTTTGGGTTCCTGTTTTTTTACTCCTCATACAATAACTATTATGTTTGTGCGTTTGGTACATTTCAATTCTTTCTGAAATAGTTGGGAAATCATGTTTATTTGGTTTGTGACAAGTAATTGTATTCGAAATAAATTTGACGACTTCATCGGTTGTGTTTTCACCTATAATAGGAGCCCCTTCAATCCACAAAAGTATATGAAAGTGTTGTAAGCCTCTTGTTTGATACTCTCTTCTCCAAGCGTAATGTGATACTTTTCCTAAAGGCGCGTCTTCGGAAGTTATAAAATCCAACATAGCTTTAAACTCATTATCTACAATACGTGAAGTTGACACAGGGTCTAAAGAAATTAAATTAGATGTAGATTTTCCATTTCCTACATCGCTATTCAGTTCTCTCAAGTAAAAATCTAGTCTTTGCCAATTATACTCACCGGGACTTAAAGTGAGGAAAAATGTTACTGGTCCATACCATGTTATCATTGTTTCTATATCAGATCTTGGATTCAACCAATATTGACTTGTATTTCTTAACTTTGCGAAAATAGTCGTAAGATTTCCTTCTAGTTCATTGTTATTAAGTAACTCCAAGCATTTAGAAGCCGTAAGTTTAGTTCTCATATTAATGGTATTTAATTTATGATAAATACCAGCTTTTAATGCTCGTAAATTAGATTCATGTAATAAAAAGAATAAATACTGAGAGTCTTTGCGAAATGACGAATTCATAGACATTAATTGACATTTTACAAATTCTGAAGATGTTAATTTGATTTGTCTTTCGCTGTACTGACCATTCTTAGCGTATGGGAAAAGATGAGGAAAACATTTTAAATCTAACTGTAAGTCTTCAAAATTATTTATTGGATCATTTTCTATTCGGAGCATCTGATACAGTTCTGTATCTTTAGCATTTTTTCTTGGCTCATTTAAACAGTGTATTGTGAACTGCTGATAATATTCATCACTGGGAGATCTCTGGGAAAGCATAGCTTTATTGTGTGTTGATTTTTCAACACTATCATTATCAAAATCTTCGTCATCATCTATTTCTTCAATGACAACACCTTCATTTCCCATGTTGGTGATCAAATTTCGTAGACCATTGTAATCGGGTAAATTTATATCTTTGTATAGTAAATTATTTAATTTCAACCACGTTAGAGCATCATATATTTTTTTTACATTAACTAATGTCTCCCAAATTTTTTTTTGTCTTGTTGGCAAGCTGCGCACTAGAATAAACAAATCATTAGCCATTATGACTTCATTAGGGCTTGGTAATTTTTTTAGGGTCTGTTCCAGAGGAAGAGGCAAATGGAAAACACTACCAATGGCTTTTGTTAACATCGAGTTGTTGGGTTGTTTTCGTCCTGATACCGTCCCCATACGCACAACAACTTGAAATGCTTTAGCTCTCTGAATCAATTGTCTTTCAAATTCATTAAGTGAAGAAATCACTTCTGGCGTCTTAGGAGTAAACAAATCATTTAAAATGCAAGTTGAGACTGGTTTGTTGGAGCGAAATTTTTTCAAACACATATTACAGATAAATTCACATGGTAAATTATTGGAATTGACAAAGTTAAGAAGAATACCCCATTGGTTATTAATTATGGGTTTTCTTAAATTATTAATTTCAACTACATCTCTTCGAAAGCATAATTTGTGACATGACATGCATACATTAATAGGTTTATCTATTACTCGAATGTTAAACTTAATAAACGACTGGGAATGAGTAGCAATTATATTATTTTCATTGGTATACGTAAAAGTACCTACATTGAAAACTGACCCTGTTAATTTTAGTCGATCCCTAATCTCTATCAATTTATTGAAATCTGAAGTATATATTGCATGATCAATGTGTGTAACTAAGTTTTGAGCTCTCTGCATTTTATACAATATGTTAGTTATACTTCTTATACTTGGGAAATGGGTACTTAGACTTTTTAGAAATAATAGATTTGATGTACATGTATAGTTGTAATGACATGCTAAATTATGACCAAGTTTCAAACTATTACGCGTTTCACTTATACACGTATCAATATATGAAATTTTGTTTTTGAAAACTTTTATTTTTGAGGATAAAATATCATTTATTATTTTTAATGCCCGATGAATAACATAATTATAGTTTAAATTACATACATCAACATTACACCGCCATGAAATATTAGAAGCTTTATGATTAATAGGCTCGAAAAGATTCATAATTTGACCAACTTCATTTATTTTTAAATTTATTTTATAATTGTTCGGCAACGGATTATAAACAGGGTCAGCAAAGAATGGTTCTGTATGTTTAGTATGTTGCGATGGTCCTAGTATTAAACACAAGAAACTGAAATCTATATCCTCGTTTTTAGGAATAAGAATATTATGTTTAATATTTTTATTTATAACTTTCTTTAAATATGAGAAAGAATTAATGTATAATTGTACGTTATTTTTTCTGGCCATCATGGAAGATTTGAGAATGTCGTCACATTGTATTCTTGCAATACCTAAAGGCAATTTGACAGTGTTCATAAGTCGATTTGTCCATTTTTCAATGTGTCCATGAAATGGAAACACTACCTTTGCCTTGACTTTTTTAGGTCGTCGAAACAGTAGTTTTTTAGGTGACTTTATTTTATCACAAGTTTTGTTAATAATAGGAAGTTTCTTTTTTTTATTCAATAAGTACATTTCTTTATTTTGAATTCTCTTTTTGTATATTTTAGTAGGCATATTTATAAATTACAATAAGTTTAAAGTAATAAAATATTAACCCACAACTCAAAGTTAGAGAAGCGAAAATGCACAATGTTTTGCAACAATATATATAATTTGCAAGTCCAGTGTGTCGTACGCGAGGTACGAAAATAATTTAATACGGACTATTTTAACAGCAATGATTGCCAATAATAATGCGTAGTATGTAGTAATAGGTACTAAACGGTTTATAAATTATTGGTTGAGGTGCGAACACAGTTTAAAACGGAATATACCGGACAAGTCCAGCGTGAGCCGTACGCGCAGTGCGAATACTGCGAACACTAATTACGAACTATATAATTACGTAACTTTATAGCTTGTATTTTTACGAACACTATTTACTTTAATGCGTAATTAATTAATTACCAATAACGACACGTAAAATAAAAAGCATGTACAGACTAGACAATACGCTATGAGCAGCAATGCAAAGAACGTTACGTGCAAGTCTACTGCAGGCTGACGACGATAACGAAATGAAACGTAAAATATTAACATGAAGTAGTAATAATGAAATGCGACGTAGCCATAGATAATACACGTAATAGTGTGAGGCCGTAGTGGGAGACCAGGAGGGGTGACCGGGAGTGGGGTGCGTGAGTGGGGGCCGGTCGGCACGACAACGCGAGAAGCGGCCGCCGTGATTCCAGATTTCAATATAATTTTTCATTAAAAATGTTTCACGTTTCCTTTAATAACTTAATTTCTAACTGTACGATTTTTATGATTTTTACAAAAGGATCATCTGCATGATTTTCCTCATGTTTTGCAATTTACTAGGTATAAATTGATTCAGTAGATAATTAATTATATCATCTGATTAAAAACACCGAAATTTACACGGTTTTAATGGGAAACTCCTGCTTCGAGATAATATACACTGTCGTGCCGCCGCTTTTATTTTTTTTACTTAGCTCGCGCCACGACCGTGGCGCTGGATTTTACAGTTTAGGGAGCCAATTCAAATATACATTTTTCAGGAGCCAATTCAAGGGTCAAATTCATATTTAGCCAAAATTGGGAGCCAATTCAATGGTAGCCCGAATTTCTTAAAAGGCAAGTGTTATTCTTAGGACATATAGTTACGGAAGCTGGACTTTGTCCAGACCCGGCCAAGGTTACCGCAGTAATGAGTTTTCCGGTACCTAAGAATGTTAAGCAAATAAAAAGTTTTTTGGGACTCAGTGGATACTATAGGAAGTTCATAAATAATTATAGTGCGATAGCAAATCCAATGACGAACTTATTAAGGAAAGATATAAA
>JANEHU010002447.1:0-161764 GCA_027563435.1 Nasonovia ribisnigri | reverse complement strand
CGAGAAAATAATATTAATAGTCATAATAACAATTATTATTATTGTGACCTGCAGCCGCTTATAATAATATTATAATATATTGTCCAACTGCTACTGCCGTTAGACACGGCACACAGCGACGGCGACGACGGTTGACGACGACCATTATCATTATCATTATTATTATTATTATTATTATTATTATTATTAAGACTATAGCTACTACAACACTATATAACATATAATACAAAAATTTAGTATATTTATTACTAGTGTAGAGACAGAAGTGTTATTATCATAATTTTACGGTCAGTTGAACGGCGACTCGATAACTGTTAAACGTTGTTTTTCTTCTTTGTTTATCATAATAATATCGTGTAGGTAGGTAATAATAATAATAATTATTGTCTTATTTTTATGATTCTTTAATGAAACGCGTCGGAATAAAAAGTAGGTAGGCGTCACCGTACATTTATTTCGACACACATCGAATACAAGTGACTTTGGGCAAGGCCGGCTTATCATATCATATGGTTATGATATTATTATTGAATGACGTGTGTTAATTAAGTACAATTTTTTTCATATAAGTATTATTGAATAAAAATTACATATCGTCATCGAACGGTGGCGTAGACTTATTATGAAAAGCTCGTGTTGGCCGTCAAATTGTAGATGCAGATTTCGATCGTTGTCGATAAATCGTGCACAAAACGCACACTGCATTTTTTTTTGCATATTTTCAGTTTTATCTATACCACTAAAGATTTTAGGAAAAACGCCCATTTCATCGGGACAGCAGACGGACAGGCGCCTTATGTAACCTGTTATTACCGCAATTTTTAACAAATTAGACGAATTACTGTCGAGAGTAAGTAATAATAATCTGCAAGAGTTCATAAAAAAGAGCTGTTAATCAAAATGTCTCCCGTTTTCTTGTGTAATCACATTAAGATTTTGCGACGTTGTCTTATTTTGCGTCTTTTGCATGACATAATACAGCCATCAGAGACTGCAGTCAACGGTCTTACGGTTTTTGCAAATATTTGCGCTGTAAGACACGACGAGGACTGCACTATTCTGCAGCAGCAGGTCCTTCTGCAAGTACATTACTCTCCATAATGTGTGCTACAGTTGCATACACCGATTTTCAGCGCAAATGTTTGCGACGTCCAGCACGTGATTTTTCATTGTCCGGCTTCGAAATCAAAACAGCAGAATAGCGATTTAGTATTAATTCTTCCTTGTTGAACCTCGCCGATATAATATCTTAAAGGCATTATATTATATAAGATATTTCCGTCTTAAAATGTACACTGTCACTACTCACGATTGTATACAGTGCAGTTATGTGTTGCTACCGTGTTGTGATTTAGTTTTAAGTATCGCGTTATATAATTCGAACACGTGGGTATATTCAATTACTATACTTACTGCAGTAAGCGTTGAAATGTTTTAAACAACGTGATTTATAACACTAAATCTGTATAGCAGTCGTTCAAAAACGATTCTTGTGCATATATAGTTGCATCAAACGTCGAAAGTGTACGACAGAAAAAGGTTTTTTTCGAATAAACAGGACCCCCCGGTCTTCTTTTCTTCGATTTCTTCGGGGAGTATACACACGCATATTATAATAATATGTAGGAAAACCGATGCGCATTTTTGATGTAATAGTGGATCCAGAAGTCACCCAAGGCGGGTTTGCAAAAATTAAATTACCTTTTTTTACCCAAGGCGAGTTTGCAAAAATTAAATTACCTTTTTTTTAGTTATTAAACGTAAATTCAGAACAATAATAATAATATCGTTCTATTATACACTATAAATTCAATAATATTATTATATAATGACCCGAGCCCTACCTAATTAGGAATTTTGGGGCCCGGAGCTACTTTTTTGGTAGGTTCCCTTAACTTAAACTTTAAATTCAGTTGTTTTTTGCTATTTAAATTATATTTTAAGATTATAAATAGGTACATTACCTACACCGAACGTCTATAAGTAATTTTATTATTTAATTTTGATTGATTTAAATAAATCGTATATGACTGTAAGTATTACAGTAATATATGTGAGCCCTAATCATGATCTGGGCCATATGGCTTACAGCAAATGTATCTGTTTTTTTATTTTTGTTTCGCTTTGTCAAAGGCGTGGTATTACTACTTTCTATAGGGTTCTCTTAGCATGACATCCGGGTTTCCTAATGATCACAATCGTAAAGTATTCAGATTTTCGTGCAGCGTAATATTAAAAAGCGAAATAAAAGTATCATACGTGAAAAATCAAATAATCAAAAACATAGATCTACATGGCGCAGTAGATCTGTTTACTATTATATCATAGGTTAGGCACAATGTATAAGTGGGTACATGGTACATCGTTTGAAGTGTTTCGTTCAGACATGTCTGACAATGAATAATCGACATAATCTCAAAATAATGTAATATTATAATAGCAAATTTTAGAGCGTGAAGAAATAATGTATTAAAATAAAAACCATTCATTAATACACTTATATTTTTCTTTCCTTCCATCCTTATTAGGTATACAATGTAAAGGAAAATCGGTTCATTGCGTGACATACTGAGCAGCGCATTTTTGTATTCTATACGGTCGTCAAAGAAACACAGCTAGTCATCGGCCACGATTTCGCGTAAAAAACTATAAACTCTACGAGATCTTAGATGTATTTTAATACAGACCCATATATTCCCCGACCTACGTGCCCATATAAACGAGTCGTGATTGCTGGACGGCTAAAACTGGTCCACGAGACCATAATAATGATGATTATAATAATAATAGTAACAACAACGACGAGACCGTCGAGTATTCCTGTAGATATTATAAAATATACAATATATAATATTATGTGCACTATACCATAGACCATAGATTTCGTTTTCTATTTTATTACCTATATTATTATCATTTTTAGACCGACTTGTAAGACCGGACCTCATGGCCAAAGATGGCACTTCTCACACACACACACACACACACATTGTACATGCGATACGCGTTCTTTTCGGTTAAACTGTTTTCTCGTCTTCCTCTCCACTCTCGTTTCACCGACGCGAGATTAATCTTATTAAATAATAGTTATTATTATTATTGTCAACTGTCCATTGTAGGCTCGTGGTCGAAAAAGTTGTGTGGCGATATCGTTAGGGCGTAACAATTAAAATCGATCTTTAGTTTTCGATCTTCAGTTTTCCGAATATCAATAAGTCGATCTCACTAGTTACGATCGTTTCTTTTTTTTTTTTTTTATATCTAATCGATATTATCGATTCGGGATCGCCTTCCTCGTGCCGCCGCCGTTCGAGGTTCCTCGGTGTCGTTTTAGTTGCGTCCACTTAGAATTCACGGCGTAATGAATACATCGCGGTTCAGTGGCAAACCGATTGTAATTTGTGAAAATATTGTGTTACTGTAATACGTATAATATATAATAATATTATTAATTCTTTCAACGAACGCATGGGAGAAACGGTTCTCGTTGGAAAAATAGTGGCTGTACGCAAAATTCGTTTGATTAACTCGTCAAAATATGCAACCGGAAATATAATATTATCATACGAAACCTGCAGTTACAGTAATACGTCAGAAAAATTTAAAACACTGATTTAACAACAAACAAAATATTATTTATAGGCTCGCTGTTGGATATAATCTCGTTGATGTTATTAGGCTAACATAACCAATACACTTTTACTGTTAAAGACCTTTGAAATCTAATCCACAGCAGTCGACTCTACAAATCTCTAAGCAGTTATATTGCTGCAAACAATTTTAGAACGTTCAAATAGTCAAACGAAAACAACGATTTTAAAAGATGCTCAAGTATACACCACATACCTATAATGTATACGATATATTATTTATTATAACTATACCTATACGGCTATACAACACAGGCATATTCCTACACAATAATGTAGTAGGTAATTCATTTTAACTTCTCGAGTCTCAACTCTTATACATACAAATCTACGGGTAATGCGGTAAAATTATACGACCGTGTAACGATTTGTTTTTGAAATGCTAATTTTGATTTTAAACAGGTTTTTCAAAGAAAATTATAATTCTTTATTTTCGTCTTAGGTAATGTTTTGTAATTAGGTGTATCGTTACAGAGCAAATACAGAGTGCGATTTAACTCAAAAACACTCAACACTCGTTATTATAATATTATCTGTAACAATACATAATATGTGATATGAATTTATTTTACGTATGATTTTCCTTAATACGTATATTGCAAATGCACGCATTATTATATCGATTTTGTCCTCAAAATTCCCAGCTGCCGATTACGCACGATATAATAACATTGTACTAGTATAGCATTATATTTGTATTGAATCGCGTAGGAAAAGTGAAGTCTTGGATGCAACGTTGATGTATAATGTAATATGTCGAGAAAAAGCCGCGTGTGACACGAAAGCCGTCGGCGGTACAATAATAATCACGATCAAAATGAAAACCTGTGCAGTCATACATACCAATATTATAATAAATATAATATATATGAAAAAAATTGTCGTTATGAATTCGAGGACAACTACTGCAGGACGCGGATGCAACCGTCACGTTTCGGGAAACACACACTGTGTACAATAATATCATACTACACAGCTGTGCGTACACCGTAATAGGCAAATAGCCATCACATTGTTATGCGTAAAAGAGTTTCAGTATTGACCACACCTCGAGCACCGGTCGAAAGAGAAAAGATCAATATCCGACGAACGTAGGTTACTCGTTAATCTATATTCACAGGGGCACTTAAGGCGTAACTAGATGTTTTGATTGTACAAATGTGAAACACATTAGCATAGAGAATGATATAACACAGGTACAAATTATGTCGCGTGCGTCTCGTTAGCGCGTTTCATTATTATTGCGCCTTATTCAGAAAATCCGGAGAGAAAAAAAAAAAACGTACCAGCACCGTCCGCGTTGATTCCTATGTTATATTATAGTTCGTGTCCGCCTAATTATTTGACACGTACATAATATTATATTACCCAATAATATACCAAGTGATTGTTCGTGTATAGGTATAGTAGGTACCTACTCATGACACGGTGTAATAATATATTATATAGATACAAATACGATCAATATAATATTATAGGCGATAAAGTCGGTTATTCTTCCACGCAATTTATTTATAACACGACACGCGAATAATTAATAACCGTAAGCATATTGTACGACGACGATATTTTAAATTTCGGTTAACGGACGTGCACTCACATATAAACATTACAGGACGTACAATACTCGATCACGACACAGTTTTTGGCATAACGATTTCAGACAAATAGTAATAATAATATCGTCCCGTTGAATCGGAATATTAAATTAAATTTATATCGCCCCAATGTCTTGAACCGACCCGTGTACCTACACCATTGTACACTTATACAAAAGTTCTAGATGTAACTTCTGGAGCACTATTAATATTCCTCAGCCTATAAAAATAGCCGATAAAATGAATTAAAAGAGATAAAGAATTTGCATTGCTTATAACAAAAAAAAGTAGCACGCTACTTGATGTTTTTCATCCGTGGAGAAAATCTATGAATTACAAATATATTTTTTGGCGACACCCTGAACTTTGTCTGTGAACTGATTTTTAAAAATTCCAATATTATTATTACTGTCTATTATTCATATTGATTAATTAATGGGCATTGTAGACATACATATTGCTAACATATTGTACCTAGTTGTATATTATTAATAACAGTTTAATCACAACAACAATGGTAAAAATTAACAACAATAAATGTAATAAAAAATACTGTATGGATCTGTGAAGCACAGAATGGCACACAATCTCAAAAAAAAAAAAAATTAAAAATTACTCACTCTGTTGTACTCTAGCTGAAATACATAGATCTAAATTGAAAAAAAGAAGTAATTCTCAATCAACTGAGAATTGGTCACGCTAAATTCACACATGGACACCTTAAGGCAAAGACAAATCCATCCTTATGTCCAATCTGCTAACATGAATAACTACAACAAGCATATCATCAGTTATTGACCAAACTTCAAAAGAGCCAGAAATTATTTAACATTTTGGGACATTTATATGAAGCGATTTTTTTTCACTTTCTAACCACCTCAACATAATTTCTTAACTGGAAAAAATTAAATATACATTATTATAATATAATATTATTAGATATAATGTAAAAATGTAAATATTTATATAAGCTTTTTAGTTGATGCTAAAAATAAAATAATAAATAAATAGTAATAATAAATGTTTTGAGCGTTACGAAAATCTGTAAGAAAAAAAAAGCTGTAAAGAGCCCAAAAACATATTTCTGTTAAAATAAAATCGGAAAAGAGAACCTGAAAAAATTCTATTTTATTTAATAGGTACTACAGTAATGGTTACCAACTCGTTTGATATAATTTTATTGGCCGTATGCACAGCGAACCGCTTGCAAAACAGGTGACACGATTACAGGTGTTTCTTTTAAGACGAAAGGGTGTAATATGATCATTGTTTATGACGGAATGTTGGTATAAATATTGTAAATGAGTATAATGTGCATTATTATTTTATTATAATCATAATATGGTGTATTTCGAGGTCGTTGTATTTTTGTTTTGGTTCCGGAAAACTTTTTAATTAATATAATATCTAAAACGCTTTTATTTTATCAAACGGATTCGTCCGTCATCCATTCACGGACCACGACTACTACTACACTATACGGAAAATATTTAAAAATAAACGTTGGCATTGTATATAATATATGTGCAGTGTTTGTCGCTCAAATATTGTGCAGCGAGTGTTATGTCGAGTTTAAAAGTCACTGTAGAAATTAATGTATTATAATATTATTATGTATTATTCGCTTTTTGGCCCATTTTTTTTTCGTTCAGACATAATGCCCCGATTAAAACTGTCTATTCGCTATTATTGAATAATAACATAATATTAAGAGGATGTCAGCGCAATATTTGATTTCTCTCTCTGGCCCACTACGCGCAAAAGATAGGTACCTACGTATACTATGTAGACGAAACGCATTTACGTAAAATCGTTTTTGTATGATTTTTGAGTAATATTAGAGTAAAAAGGACCTATTGCAAAAATTTTAGAGGATAATATTTTTGAAGGTATGAAGTATCGGTTTCATATTTTATTATTATCTGGCTTTCAAAATGAAAAAAAAAATTGTAATTTTAAATTAATGTGTTTAAATTGTTTTGAGACAATGTTGAGACAAATCGATTTGTCAAACCCTCAAAAATATTATTCTTTATCGTTTTTGTAATGAGTAAAGTAAGTAAACTTACTTTAAAATATAAAAAATATGATGATTCTGCGTAAATATGTCTATGTTGAGCGTGTGACAGAGAGAGAAAACAAACAGTTCGATACATCCTCTTAAACGTTTCTCGGTTGACATATTATTATGCATTATAGCCCTATAATAATTTTTAATTGAGTTAAATTAAATTGATAGAAAACTAGTTAAAAGTCATCCTAATTGTTTTTAACTCATTAAGTTAAAAGTTATAAGGAAACTCACAATTAACTTATTGTTATTATTATTATTTTTTTAATATATAAATAACCTGTGATTCAAGGTGACTCGTTATTTATTAAGCTTACATCAATAAAAATCAGTTAAGTTAAAATTTAAGTTAATGAAAAATAAACTTAAAAAATTTTAATATTTAAAAATTAAAATTAACTTAACTTGAAATTTTCAACTCGTTTATGCCCAAGCTTGATTAAAGGTATACGAACTTTTCTTCCGAACGTCTCATATTATTATTATAGCTCATATTTAGATAATACGCTAATATTGCATGTACCTACAACAACCGTAAGAACCGTATCAGTATTTTTTCGTTTCTATAAATTCCTGAATCACTTATTCTATTTTACAAATACTAACTATAATAAAAATGTTGTGATGTATATCTAATATTGTAGACCGATGATATAATATACTATAAGTACACTTAAATTATATGTATACCTATATTTTGTACATAAAACATGAGTCTTCGAGACGATTGCGTACCTACATGAATCAAATTTGATATATATTCTGTGTGTACATACCAACTGATGACATATATTTACAAAAAATTTACATTTTATAAATATTTAAACTCACCTATACCTACAAAAGTACAGACATTATGGGTTGGACAATTTCAACATTTCGGAGACGGTGGATTTACAATTTATGGGTTTCTTGTAATCATTTTTCTCAATCTTTTTTTTTTATATAAAGCTGTTAAATGGTATTTTACTTATAAAATAAACCAAAATACCTGGGAATAAAAAAAGAAAATAATAATAGCAATTGTATTCCTAACCTAACCTACACTAATGCGTAAAAAAACTTGGCCAATTTACAATAATGACGCTAGATAAAAACGGTAATTTCTCAATCAGTACTCAATTCAATAGCACATTATTAAATAGAATTACATTTTTTAACAAAATAAGTAGTGTCTATAGTGTCTAAACATACCTAAACCTACAAGAAATTCTGTGAATGAAGGATCAAAATATATTATTTTTCGTAAATCGCTATTTCGACTCGCGGTGATGTCTGATTTAATATTTTACGAAAACAGATTACACTGATTACAGACGAACATCGAATGCCAATATATCTTGTATTTAGAACAGAGGTTGAGTCAGTCTGAGGTTGGGTTTACGGTTACAAAGATGGAATACAATGTGCTTTATTTCGGTCAATGGTTTGTAAAACACTTAACATCTAAAAAAAAGTCACACAGTATCTATTATATTATGTAAAGATGGAAAATATTATAATCGTAGGAATTTTAAAATAATTATTTTCGTGGGCGTAATCAACTGGCTATATAAAACATATTATATGTTATGTTATATTATTTGATCAATGCGATACAATTTGGCTCCTTCGTTAATCCACAGTAAAAAACCAAATAGGGAAATATAGTGAATACCGCGAGTTACGAATATTTTACAAAACACTTTGATATAGTATTATATGAAATATGATTGAAAAATTACAAATTAGTTTAACGCTTAATTATTCGAGCTTTCAAGTTGGCAAAGACGTCAATGAGTTACGAGACATTAATATTTTGTTCAGCTACTTCCATATATCTATATTTCGTCCTGCAACTATCCCTGTATAATATGATAAACGTTCGTGTCCCGTTGAAGAATTTCTCAAACATTTAAATTCTATTTTTATATTTATAGTTTATGAGTTGAAAATAATCGTTTAGCTAAATATAAAAGGGGAATATTAAATTATTTAAAAAAAAAAAAAACAAGCGAGGACCATACTTTTTGAACATTTTTTCTCGTTTCATAATACCTACCTACCCATATCTATGATAGGTACTATTTGCAATTCAACCAACTATTAGGCATACATTATATATCTATATTATTATTTTTCTAGAAGATTTAAATTTTTTAATTTCACTTTTTAACGTTACGACACTATATATTAGTATTACTGATAATACCCAACTGTTGTATACAGGTATAACCATATGTTATACGAATAACCAGAATAATGTTGATGTGAGTATACCAAGCTCCGAGCTGTGGTAAATCATATTGCGAATGCAACGATGATTTATCATTGCTTTTCAATTTTAAGACACCCACCCGTGTTGCCCACTCAATTATTCTTGTGAAAGATTTTACTATTATTGTTAAATATAAAATAGTATAATATTTTTTTTTACTTTTTTACCGTTGTAACTTTTTAAAGTTTCCTATTTTAACATAGTTTTATATGGTTCTTACTTCTTACCGGATTGGTACACCGTATACTGCCTTAGACAAACTATATCTCGCAATTGGTCGCTATATCATTTACAAATATGATAGCATTCTTCTTATCAAAAAACGTATTGAAATATTTATTATATATACCTACAATCTACATGTATAGAGTTCAGGTGTATGCGTGGCTACGACTAAAAATATAAATATAAATAATATAAAATATAAATATAAATCAAATTTTTTCAAGTACCTACTCAAAACGTCGTAATATATATAGTATCCAGACTAGTTCGCAACTGACCAATCAAAAATAGTCATTTTTTTGATGACCGTGAATCTTGAGTTTCACACGTTTGTGTTTGCATGTGTTGCGATGGTTCTAATTAAAATTTGATAACTAGCTGGCTGTGAAATAAATTTGCGGTCAGTTAAACAACGCATTCTGTCAAATGAGACTTATTAGATATACCTATATATTATTATAATACATAAATCAAACTCAGTTTTACCAACACTAGTCCGCAGAGTCTCGTTTGGCAATTTCACAAAAAATATATGGATACGATAAGATTAAATAGATATATTAAGTAAACGTAGAAAGCTTATCTGTCAACTTTAACTCACATGTACCGAGATTTTAAAAGGTCAGCAGTTGCACCACACGTAAGTACAAGTCAAGCAAAATTTCAATTTGGACCAAAGTTAATTTTCCATACATTTAAATACCAAAATATTACGTTTGTAATTTCGAATCAAAACCGCGAAATTCCAGCACGATAAATAAGTTTTAAACCAAAAAAAATACTGTGAAAAATATCGCTAAGCCCGTCGAATTTGAGTATTTACTTCGTCGCACGAGGTCAAAAATAAAAATAAATTAATACGATTTTTATTGCAGATTAATATAATAATATAAATATTATATAGTTAGGCACCTATTCTGTTTGATACAATTATTTAATTATTGAACTATTGTAATCTATCGACGTGATCGATATAAAATATTATATTGTATCGATCGCTGTATAATATCTATCACTATATCTAGATAACTCCAGTGTTAAACCGAAAACTTCAATATTATAAAAATAAATGTGTAATGCGATGTCGACCACGCAAAATAATAGGGATAGATTAGGGATTGAATCTAGAGGAAATCTCAGGGGGCCGCCTCGAGCCCCGTGCCTCAAAAGTACATTAAAGTACCTAGACTTCCAAAAAAAGTATAGATTTGAAATTTTAAAATGATTTTTATTTTTAATACTAGTTTTTAGTAATGTCACTGATTATTAAAAGATAGGTAATAGTACCATTAATTATAAATACTACATATGATAATACCCATGGTTAATATATATATAGGTAATATAATATCAGTCATATTATGAATATCTGAAATAAAAATACTTAAGATATGTTAACAACGATTTAAACATTGACGATGAATAATCACTTATATTATATTTTTTTTCTCCCACTGAATAACTAACAGTGAATATGTAATTTATTTTACTTATTTATTTAGTCTACACAGGTCGCAAGCGTATAAATAAAATTCGACCAGTGTGCAATATGTACATAATATTTAGGTATCAAAACGTACTATTTATTTATGACAAAACTATTCTAACATACAGAGTGGCGTATTTATCTAGGATTTGTTTAAGAAGGCGTGTCACCAAAGTATTAAAAATGTTTATTATATTACTAATATAAATTGAAATATAGTGAAGGTTATAAAAAAAATCGGTCAATCAAATAATTCATTGTGTTAGGTTCTCCGTAATAGACAGATGTCGTAGACAAGGAAACAGTGTTCGTTTGAAACTCAATGTGCTACTTTAAAAACTAGCTTAATTATATTAATATTTTTGTACTTGATAACAAAATAATTTATATATAACACGTGCTAAATGGGGGAGGGAGAGGTTGCTATTTCCCCTAAACACCCTACTTGTATACGCCGCTGCTACCATACTCTGACGATGTTGTAAGACAAAAACTTCGTGAACCAACGACTTTATGGTCTCTGAAAACTTGCTGAATTCTAAATGTGGCTCACCGAAAATATTAATCGGTGACCATACTATAGTATTACACATTATTTTATATTATAATAATACTATTTGTCCAAACCTTTTGACTATTGAGAATTTTAAAATTCTACAATTTCTATAATGCGAATAAAGGGATAAGCGATGAGGTATGAGTATAAGTTCGGTATTAATTCACAGTTATAGAACTAATTTTGGCCGACAAAACTCATCGCGTAGACTATGGACAGTAAAACCAGTCGATATATAGTATTATTATAAATGTTACATATTTTACTAACACTTTTAGGTTCGTTAGATTTAAATATTGTAAAATTTCATTACATTTACCATTGAGTGATCTGTGTTTTACCCGAAGCAATTGTAAATGTCTGAAAGGCTCCAGTGCCATCAAATGAAAAATATTTTTAAAATTACAAATTAATTGCTTATTAAACTATAATTATACGACAAAAATGATTTACCTTGTATTTATTTCGGTCTTTTATTTAAAAATAAACCGAAATTTGAGAAAACTGGTCACTCTTAATATCGAAATCCCACTTATGTCACACATCATATTATTTACGCGTGTCCTAGGATCCCCGCCATCGGCGTCTGTATAATAAAATATTACTAATTATTGTTGTTCAATAGTGAAAAAGGAAAGCAATAAAAGTCTACTTAAGCGAATTTCGTGTAGTATGTCGAGGACGTTCTATTCTTGTCCACGTCCCAAATAAGTTGCAATTTTTTTTTAATTTTGCACCTTTGGAAGCACTACAGCGCAGTTTGCGGATTTGTTAATCATTTTTCTTTCGAGCAAAACCGGCGAAATTTAAAAATAAACGTTGGCAGTTGAAACTCGCTCGGCGATGATCGCTATATTATATTATTGCCTCGTATACGCGCGTGGTATAATCATCACTTACGAAAACAATGTATCTGCGAAATAGTAGATATTAAAATTTTGTGAAAATTTCAAGTATATGTACGTTTATTTTCTTTTGAATTACAAAATAAAATAAAATAGTCGCAAGTAGTGGGAAACCACTCTGCTGTACATTATTAGAGGTGTCGAGTGTAACTATTCATTGAGTAGATCACTGTAATGAAAATAATCGAAAAAAGCGACTTCACGTCGTAACAAAAGTGAAAAGACGATAAGTAGTTAACCACTTGGGATACAATATATTTATCAACTATATACAATGGTTTTTTCCCGATTTGCCGAAGAAAATGTTTGAGTTAATGTCATAAAAAAAACCTTTTATTGTCGAATTTCAACTATATATATGTACACCTCAATTGCTAATGTCACCTCAAAAATCGTAATAGATTTTATTTGATTAACACACGATTTATAATATTTTAACGTATTTAAGCATACCGAGTTTATCCTCGAATAGTTATTAGTTTCACAGAAATCAGTAAAAAATAACATAAAAGAACAACACATACCTAGATACTTCATTTTATCGACTGTACTTATTGTCGTCCACAGACAACCGAATTTATTGTCTGTCTTAACTTTTAACATCGTCACGGTGGTTTTTGGAAATGAAAAACTTTCATCCGCGGACAGCGCGTAAACGTGGTAGTCATCGGTTCTAACGACTGGTTAGAAAATTAAGACGGATTGTATAGTCATCGTGGAGTTATACCTACGCTCGAAATAGTAATAAACTTACCTATACTATATAATGACGATCATAATTGGCGTATAAGTGGTATCAAGTATGCGTGGCAACACCTCACTTATGGGGCTTAAAATTTGAAGTTTTTTAAGATGACCAGTAAAACCATCGATAAATCGTAAAAATAAATCAAACCATAACGGTTATTATTATCCGGTGTACGTATCATCACGAAACGTTAACAGAATGAATCGTAGTTATATATACGCATAGACGAACTGTATATTCATATAAAATGTTTAAAATCGTAAAAGCTAAATATGATACTAAAATAGGCATTAAATAATATTATTATAGGTAAAATGATAATCGATCTTATTTGTTTCAACATTCAAACAAAGTAGGGTAGTTTTGCCACCCTTTATTCTTATAGCTATAAAAGAAAATCATCTGACGAGGTCCTTCGACAGACTCGATTTATATACCGTCCTACTCCAAAGAAAGAGTGGTGAACTGGAGACTATATGGAGCTAGTACCTGACCCATAACGAAGTCTTTTACTGTTCTTATGTTAATACTTATTATTTAGAGCACCCGGAGGTCAGCTGGGTCAAAATCCAACAGTAAATATTGTATATACATATAACAGTTTATATATTTTTTTTTCATCAAATAGAATCTATTAAATAAAATTATAATGTATTTTTATTAATCGTTTATTATATTTTAAAATATAAACATTAAATATAAGAAATAAACATTGTGTGCTATAAAAATAGGATTGACACAATTTAAGACATACTTTAAATAGTGGCCTTCGTATATATGTATATATTTTTTCTATAATGTGAACTGTCGACAAATGAAGGTTTGGCATCACTGCAGGGTTTTGACCTAGCTTGACCACTTATTATTTTCCAAATGAAAAGCAAATGCGGTTTTCGTTTTGTTTAATAGAGTCATCAAAAACACACCACGCTTGTATTATAGAACTGCTATATAATGCATTATTTAAACATAAGATAATATAAACGCGTTATGTGAAAATATAAAATGGTATAGTGTTAATGGTGGCGGAGGAGAGCGGTACAAATGAGTTTTCAACAGTGTTTTTATATACGTACGCGTTCACTGTACAAAAAAAAAAATACATATAAAAACGATGTACTAATTATTACTGTATTATTGTTATATTATTATTATGTATCGGTGAGCAGTCGTTATGGTGCAAGTGCCCATACGTAAACGAAAAACCATTAAAACGTCATTTGACCGGACTATATATACATGCGATACAATATTATATATTATACATTAGTTTTGCTCACATACATATATATATATATAGGTACACGTGAAGATATGTATATATAATATATACACACACACTCCACCACCATATTATATACTTACGAGCGACGGCACGTCGTAATAACATAATTATTATTATCCTTGTTTTGCATTATACCTATGTCTTAAGTTTTTATATTTAATATGATTATTTGTTACGTCACACGCTGCGGAGACGCAGCAGCAGATAGGCAACCCGTATAGGTACTGTACAGTTCGTGTATCTATATACTTGTACATAGTACCCACCTGTGTATATATATATATATATATATATAGGATGTACCCCGTAATGAGATAATAATTATTAAATTGTGGGTGTGCGGCGGGCGATGGGGTCTTGCGGAATATGATTATTTTCACATTTGAGAGAACGCGGTCGCGCCCGCCGTCGTTTTATAAGTATATATTATTATTATTTTTATACGTTTTCTCTTTTCTACCTCTGTCGCCGAGTAATGTCCGTCGATGCGCGATCTCGTCCAGCGACCTCGAGTTAAATTACCCGACGCGACACGAGAAAAAGCTCTCGCAAAGGTGATCGCGAAGCGTTGTTGTTTTTGTTTGTGCTGTTGTTGTTGTTGTTGTTGTATCTTGCATTGCGATTTTAAGGTGTGCTCAGGTTACATAAAATCTTACATCATATTTTACCACAAAAGTATACGATAATAATTTTCGAGACAGATGCTTGAGTGTTATTAACTATTAATATTATATTTCAACGATGTGATTGGTTTTGAAATCCAGTGCGTATAGATTTATGAGTGTGAAGCGATCAAAGTAAGGTATTCCCTACTCGTACCTACACCGCAATCGATGTAATAAGTATATTCAAATTTAATAAAAAAAAATAATTTGTCATGTATCCTTGTGGCATTACTCCATGGGGGTGAATCTTTTTCACAATACTTACTGTCATGCAACATCATTTTTAAAAAAAAAAATACAAAATTACATCACAAAATATAAACATCAAAATAACAATAGGTGCCAAATCATGGCTGCCGTGATCGCCTGTCCATTCCTTATAGTGGCCTTAGGATAGAGTGAAGAGACATGGTTTGTGTCACCCCAGACGTGTGGTCGGTCCAGTATCTCCTGCCGCTGTCTCAATCGATCTTCGACCTGTTTCGAAGACACGATTGTCCCTATAATAGGTACCATGTGATAGAATAATCTGTACGATTCTTCCGAGCCAAGTAGAGTCGATGCTTTTTCCGCCTCGTCAGTTGGGAGCCGGGAGGTCTTCGAGGGCCGCCAACAAAGTAGTTGAGGCATGTCAGTCGTAGTAAGTGGACGTCCGAGCCTAATGTGGATTTCCAACCTCATTGCGTCCCATCTAGGGCAATGGAACACGATGTGTTCAGCAGAGTCATAATATATGCAGGGACGGTACTGTTGGGGCTCGGGGCCTTGCCCATCCGATGTAAGTAGAACTGCGGTATACTCTACTTTCATGGCAGGTTATTGGGTAACTCTGATATTGAAACTAACCACAATAATAAAATATGGTTCTGGTCATCGTATTGCGGTTTTACTATAGGTATATAACGCGTTTGTGTAACAGGAAACTTCCAACACCACAGGTATCATATACGTGAATGGTAAATGGATTTATATTAATTATTACATTGGTGTAATTCCATTAAATTTCAGCAGGTTCAAAACTTTCATTGGTCCAATAATCATAAAGACAAATTAAATCATATTTAAAGCCAGTCGTTTTGATCGGGTGCACAATCTTTCTATATTCATTGATTACATACGAAATATATAAAAATCTCTATATTTTAACCACTCAAAAAAAAAAAATCATAACATCGACAAAATATTGAAATCGTATTATATTTTAATGGGAATAAAGTTCAGTTTCAGCAGATGCAAAGGCATAACTTTGCACTTTCTACATAACGCCAGGATGGTGCAAGTGCACCATCGTGTACCCTTACAGAGATTTACGAAACCGTACGGACACCACTGTGATGACTTCAGACAGCGCTTGGAACTAATGCATCTATATATTGTTTAACTCGACTAGCAAAAATTGTCTTTTGTTACATAGGGTTCATCAGCCACAGATTTGTGCTATTATTATACATAATATTTGTATTATATAATATTATCTGAATACAGACGCTTCATAACATATTTTGTCACGTTTCGTTTATTTTACCTTATTTATTACAGCGTGACAGCGTCGGTAGTTGTTGTCACATAATATACACAAATTATTTTTACAATTTATAATAAGAATATCAATTATAATATCTAAATAATGTGATTATTCTATCCCGAGACGGACATAATATTATAAGTACAGTAAAACCTCGATAAGACGGAATCGCATAGGACCATGAAATTTTTCCGTGTTAACGGAGTTTCCGTCTTGACGGGGTTAAAAATTATTTGTAATTTAAAACGGAATCAAAAAAATGTTCCATAATACCGGGGTTTCCGTCTTACCGAAGGTCCGTCTTAGCGAGGTTTTACTGTATATTATATTAGTATTATGGTTGTTTATATTTATATTTCAAAACGCAACAACTATACACATTACTCTTGGGCGTGTGATATTATTGTGTTTGTTAAGTTATTATTCATTCTTTATTATTGAGACGTATCTATATAATGTACACTGTCTATATTATATATTGCATATGACTGATGTGTTTTAACAAACAAAACGAATCGTCAATAATAAATTATAATTTATGTGGATTCAAAAGCGTCGAGACTTGTATAGTTGTATTGATTATAGTATTACAATATATAAAAATGTCTCTAAATTATATTATTATTTATTTTATATACTATATGTAACCATACACTATTACACTACCACTTACTCAGTGCCTGCGTGTATATTATGTATTGTTATTTTACAATTCTATCCACCTAAATGGTGAGCAGGAAAAAAATAATTAAAACAAAAAAAAAAGACTTATATTATTATCAAGAGAATACTTTGTCTCTCGCTATACTCTTTTAAACAATTTATATGCACGTAATGTTCAACCGTGCACATATAGATATTATTATTTCAACGTTCACAATATCATATAAATGTATCTTCTTATACAGTCAGCTCTCTGTTCACCGAACGTTAGATCTCATCACGAGATAACAAATTGTTAAGGTCACAACGCCATGGTATGTATAAAACATAATGTTTAATATGGTATACGTACACGGGCCTGCACAGACGCTTTTGACATTAATTATTTTTGTATCCACTTCTCCCCGCCGCCGACAATTGTTCAGGATGTCTGGAAATAAAAAATATATATCGAGACCCATATATATATATATATATATATGTATACGAATTAAACAACGGCCTGTTTAATTGCAATCAATCGTCATCCCATATAATGTTTATTATACTTTCTTGTCGTCACGAATTTCATTTGACAGCAGCAGCTGCTCATAATATAATAATATATTAATATATACCTAATAATTAAGTATACTTGACTTTTGAGAAAATATTCTCTACATTTTTCCAATATAATAACTCATACCGAGCAATGTTTTACCGTTTGATTAGTTTTTTTTCTTGTTTGTTCATAACATTTAACTACCTACGTTAAATCTTACATTACTATATGGTTGAATGTCATTATTTGCTCGCGGATAATTAATAAATAAATAAAATCCAAATAAGATGGTTCTGCAGCTATATTTCAATGCGGCATATTATATTATTATGTGAAGCATAATAATATATTTCAATATGCATAATATTATACAACGCGTGTCCATGAAAAAAGGGTGCACAGATAGTCTTAAGTGATTGCGCATGCGAAAAATTCAAGATTTTAACGATTCTAAGTCATTGGAGATTATGATCCAATACTTAGGTCTCATGTCCCGCAAATAAATTTCAAAAATATGTATGGGATGTTGAATAATATAATTAACTGAGTTATGTAGTGCACACTGTTTTTGTGGACACACTATATATATATATATATATATGTATATTTTAGTGGTCTGTCTTATTACAGGTACGTATGTAAATTTCTCACACGCCAAACGTTACACAGAAATATGCGTGTATATAGAAAATAGATAGTAACCAATTTATCACAATCATACCAAACGCTTAATATATTATTATAATATAATGGATACGCATGTATTGTACAGAGTGCATCGCGAAGATTTATTTGACATTTAAACTTATTATCAGGGGTAGCATATAATATTATAGCATAGGTTACGAATTTTGTTTGTGTTTATAAACTGTTACGTAATAATACTTGAAAGTACCATTATTTATATAGAAATATACTTTCGTGTTGAAAAAATCATTATTGGCTGATAAAGCTATTGGCTTAAACAGCACTCCTCCACTAAGAAAAACGAATTTTCTCGGAAAGATTTTTTTTGCTGTTACAAATTATTGTTGGATACATTATAATAGTTATATGATATAGAATGATTATTGTATAGTTTAAATCTTGGTATAGAGATAAACGGGCTATAGTGTATTATATAGGTACTATAATATTTTATAGCAACTTCAGTATAGGTATTTTAATTTATGTGTGATACACCCCGTGTAATAAGTAATAATCAAAGAGTATTCGTTAATCAGACGATGAAACCATGTGGAGATTCTATTTTTATCAACAAGTCTTTATGTTTATTAAAATAATAAATACCTATTGGCTATAATAGATCTAGGTTTATTTGAATTTTTCAAAATAACTAATAAGTGGAACATACTTTATAAAAAAAAAAACTATACTATAAATTCAAATTGTTACAGGTAACGAAGAGAAAGTACAAAATTGCGGCAGGAAAAAAATTGTGAGGGATCGACAACTGTGCGGATGGGTATAATAGTCTTCGCCACTCGGACGACGGCGGACGAAAAGTCACCCCTTCTGCGTGGGCATAGAGAACTCGAAGAAAGTGTGCACGTAGAAATGGTTTTTGAAAGACGATATGAAAATGTGTCTAAAATTATGAAATGTCAAAAAATTAAGACGTGGTTTAAAAAATGTGTCTAAAATTATGAAATGTCAAAAAATTAAGACGTGGTTTAAAATCCCTGATTTTTTTTCGATTTATAAAAAAATGTATGTTACACCACCCTATCGTAACCAATATTATTCATACAGTAGGTATATTTACGTCCATATAAATATAATAAATTATATATTTTTAATTTTGTGGAAATTATTTGTATGGTTTAAAATAATGAACCCATGTATTATTTACCAAAATAGGATCTCTATATAATTTAAGACTCTAAAATCTAAATAATTTAGAATTTGTTAGCAACTCATTTTTTTAGTGACATCATCACACTAACCTGCAGTGAAACCAGTTCGTGAAAACTGAAAATCAAGTTGGATTATTACATTATCATATATTTTATACAGTGGTGTGGTATACAATATAAAATATAGTATAGTGACGAGGTGGACGGCCGCGGCGTGCGATGTCTTCAAGTCATAACAGTATTTCAGTTAGCCTTAAATATACCATGCAGTGTCCTCAAAAACAGGACACACTCTAGAACTCAGTTACTTATATTATTCAGTATCTACCCTAAACATATTTTTGAATTATGTTTACGGTACATGATACTTAACTATATTGGATCATACATTTCCTACAACTCGCAATTTTTAATTCTTGTAAATTTGCGCAGCAACTCAACTTTTTCCGAGCACCCAGTTTTCGTGGTTACGTGGCATAATAATATATAATATTATAGTTTTTGAGTTTCTCTATAGTGCCTACAGTTCAACAGATATGTACATTACTCACGCAATAAAAAGGTCGTAGATAAAATAGTATAACAATAGAGCTGCAGAGTCAAAATGACATAACGAAATTGCATTAAGCTGGGCATGACTGCCAGGCAAGTAGGTCACGCGCTCGCTATTCGGACGTTTCCCGCAACGCGCCGAGTCCGATTGCGAAAATGATTTTTCACTGCACCCCGCGCCTCCTGAGCACGGCAAGGACGATCATAATATTATCATTGTACATACAGGTTTGCCCAGGAGGCTCTATGATATTATAGTAGTGTCTTTTGGTCGCGAAGGTTATTATTTCTTTACGTGTGGTAATTATATATGCCTATATACCTACACAGGGTGATCCTTTTTTTTAGGATTTTTTCGTCAGGCACAAATAAAAGATAGATACAATATATTTTTTAAATTACCATGTAATCAAACATTAATAAGCATACTATATTGTCCATTTTTCATGATCATCTGTATACCTATAATTTGTTCTAAAAAATTAAGAAAAAGAGCAGTTTATAAACTAAGAATCACTTGTACCTACTTTCCAAGATATAGGTAATAATATTACACCATAGAATGCAGACTATATTACCGCATTTTTATTTAAATAACTTTAAAACTCACTTTATTGTTCAATATAGAAATGCACTATTAGAACCTTATAAAATATTTACATAAACTATCTCATAAAATGAGAAAATTTTGAAAAAACAAGGAGACTGGGATATAATATTTTTGCTTATTTTAACATAGATGTTACTTTATTATTGGGTTGAATACAATTTTTTTTTTTAAGCCGATCTTTGCTACCGATTTTACGCTTTGTATCCATAGAAACGCAAATCTATAAATTAAAACGCAAAAATATAAACAAAACAAACTAAATCGAAATCACCAAGCAATAATTCTTGATTCATTAAATTCATAGGTACCTAAAAATATGAGGCATTAGATATTTCTTCACTGTTCTATACCCAAAATGACCTATTCATCGATTTTCCTTTCTGTGGAAAAATATCTAGTACCTTGCTTCATTTTCTTAAGAATTAAATGAATTGAGAATTATAGATTGATTATTTAATAATTTTTTTAATGATTTACGTTTCTAAGGCGACATACAAAGCACTATACGAATACAAATTGGTTAAAAAAAAAAAGTTGAAACACAATTATGTTTTAAAAAAAATTAATTTATTCAATTCCTCAATTTTCCTTGCAGATGATAAGTATCTAGTACTTAGTAGCATACTATTTTCTTCTATTTTTTTTTTTATTTAGAGTGAAGTAAACCAAATACTAGGCGTAAACCAATATTATGAAGTACTTAGTACAATATAATATTCCTAATACAGTAGAGAAAATCACAATATCCAAAATCGAATTTCAAAATATGTATCAATTAGGAAAAAAACCATTAACGAGGGAAAACACGTGGCGTTATTACTTATAATAATTTTCTAATATTACATGCCGTAGACGATGAGGTCCACTGTTATTTCGTCTGTTGCAATGCACGCGTAAGTCGTTATACACCGAGTATTATTTTTATATTATTTTTTTTTCCATTCCGACCACGTTAATAAAGTCATTATTATCGTCGAGCGTGGTCTTTAATGGCCGAATCGTGTACGTCGCGTTCGCCCGTGTTGTGTGTTGCGGCCGTCAAACTCAAAACCCTTTTTCGGTCTGACTCCACTTCCATCTCTCTCTCTCTGTGTGTATCTAATACTGTGTATCACTACCACAACACCTTTTTTATATATATAATTTACTTGACGAGGTGTTGGGTTAAAAAAATATATAATATTTGATAGAGTTGTGTACACGCGGTCAATATAATATTATTTTGTACAAAACACATACCACGGTGCAGTAGCTATAAAATTATAAGATCATTATCCTCTGGGCGTCGACTACTTTTACATAATAATATTATAATAACGAACGCGAGTACCTATATAATATTATTACCGTTATTAGTCGCGATACTTTTATTTTCGTATTCGTGAACTGCAGTGCGAAGTGTATATAAGGAAAAACGAGTTCTAAAAATACATAGTGCAATATACCTACTCGATGATAATATAGTTCACGTCCCTATAATATTCATAAAGTGCATTTTTATGCAGTGCGTATTAATATATTATTAATTTTTGTAAAATAATAAAAATCGAAATCCCCACGTACAGCTATAGATATCTCTACAATGTAAAACAACTATACATTATTTTGATGTGGTTGGAAAGTTCGGGTTTTCTTCATTTATAATGTACAACAAATAATAAAAATTTAGTTCTATAACATTTGTTAAACTGAATTCGTTGAAAAATTACTGTCATTAGTTCATATAACTGTAGTGTAAAAGTTTGTTAATCTCGTGAATTTTTTCACTCAACTATACAACGATTTTATTTAATTAATCATGTGCTTTGAGCAATGTTTTAAAACCAAGACTGACGTTTCTCGACTACGGCGTCAATGAGATTTCTTCTTGGCGATTTATTTGACGAATAGTTTTTTCTCAATTTTTCTCGGGTAAAATAATCGTCTGTCGATATATTATTATACAGTATTGTAATACTCGAATTATATATTACTTTCAAATTTTAAAGGCAACAGCGACCGAACCACCGAAACTAATACTACCATTTACCGTCACACTTTGTACTCCGATTGGTTTGCCACAGTCCCTGCAGGTAGCTCCACTAAAATTGACTTCTTTTAGCACAGTTTCTTTAGGTCTCCTTCTTTTCAGATCGTAATGCAGTAACTCTTACAATTGCAATAAATTATCCCTTGATCTGACATTCTTGTCACTCATCTAAATCGTACACGTCGATGTATACAAACAATAAGTTGTTTACTATTAAATGTAATATTTTTTTTTTAAACTTGTGCTATCATGATAGAAACATTAAAGTCGAGAATTTTTTATAAACAATTATATTATTTAGGTTGAAAAATAAATAAGATCACGATTATATACGACACAACTATGCTTATAATAATATTATACCTGGATGTTTACTTATTACTTATTGTCTATATTCAACAGAAAACACGGCAGTACAACCGCTCTACTGTCAATCACTATATTATAATATTTTTTTTTACACATGCACTGGTGGTCTTAACCGAATTGTACATTATACTTTCAAATGTCCGTATATATCACGTATATCGACGGCCCTATAAGGTCAAACGATAAACGTAATTGAGTTTGGATCGTGCGACTATGATAACCGTCATCACTCATACACCCTGCATAATATATATATATATTTCTGTCTATATAGTATATGATCCGAGTCGAGTACGAACGAGACAACAGTGAACATACAGGACTATAATTGCTTATTATATTATATAATTTATGTCGAGTTGGCACAACCTCCTATATAGGTGTCTGGCCTACTACGGTACAACGGTAGTGTGAAATATTACGAATAGATCGAGCGATATGGCTCGATGTCCTCGATAGATATGGAGAACGGGTAATGGGTATATTATAGTAAGTTATTTCGGGTGAGAATGCAATATTATGATACATTCGTACATAGGTAATTAGAGCTGGTATCGCATATTTCAATCGTCGTTTGTCGTGTATTACAGGTCACCCGTGCCGGTCGCTTGTATAATAATAATTTTAAGTCGCGTTGTGAAAGAGACGCGGTTTAAAGTTTTTCCGATCAGAGAACTTTCGTATTTTGCGGCACTTCAATTGCAGGCGCAAAGAAAGAAAATAAACGCGACACGCAGTACATATCTATACGTATGAGGCAAAAAATGATTAATGATCTATGCATGATTATTATGACGGCGTTATGTTTAAAATATGTAAAAAAAAAAAAGGGAATTTAAAATCGTTTTTAAAACGTTTGTATCGATAAATAAGTAATTACTTTTCGTCACCTCCCTGCGTATTACTAGCTGTTTATAGGTGTCACCGTGGTTTTTCTATATTTTTTATATTATACATAATTCAGATCGAAGACGAACTGGTTCTATTCCATCGTCGCGCGTCGGTACTAATCGTATCGATTACTATTATTATTATCGTTTGCAATACGATATTTTGGTCACGATTCTCATCTGTTCATTATGAAACTTCGCACCTGTGCTGGTCAAACGCAGGTAAGCAACACTCGCGTATACGAGATGATAACAACATAATAATTACACACAATTTCTACGGCCGATACGCACATAATATTATCATTACATTACTATAATCAATCATTTGGGATCCGGAATATGCAGGTCACGAGTGTTCGCGCGGTGAAAGAACAAGAGAAACATAGTACTTTTTTTTTTTAAAACCGTCGCAATATACTTGGATAAGTGGTCGCCATTCGATTTAATCTCAAAAGAAGCGTTCGCCACGACGTCTAATTGCGTGCAATCACCGCCGCCGCCGACCAATTATATTATATTATTATCTGTACACACTGCGATGATGGCACGCCAAAACGCTATAATATTATACATGCGCACAGTACACCTATGAAATACATTATATTATATATTATTGAGCTTAGAGCCCGTAAGCCGTATTATGACGTTATATACTATCTACTCACGTCTAGGCGCTAACTATCCATCGAACCGTCGTTCGCACGTTATGCGATATAATAACAATTATTATAACAAATAATATACATGTAACAATATTACTAGCGACGAAAAGCCGGCCGCAGACGCCACGTACCTACAGGAAGGAGTGCGATTCGTTTTAATAAGTATACATACCATATTATATAATAATTGCATTAAGATATCGATACGCACTCGGACGGTTGGGTTGTTAAGGTTTCGAAAGTCGATTCATTCACTCGAAACGTCTAAACGATTGGTGCTAATAATGATAACATACGTATACACGAGACAAATTCATTTCACCCGTGAATCGGCTCATATTTTACATTTAAGTAGATAATATTCATTCCTCTCCCACAGTTAAATACCTTGGTCTAATACTTGACCAATAAGTGCTAAACATATTGTAAGAGAAAACAGACTGTCTCTAAATAATCGGATACGTGTATACTTTAACATATTTTAATTTATAATAAAGGCACTCCCATTATTGTCAAAGTTCCAATGTACAAAATCCATATGGAATATGGACTCCGACTATGTGGCAATGCTAAAAAGCCCAATCTCAATAAAATATAATCCTTTCAAAATATCTCATTAATAAAATCAGTAAGTGCTTCTCCGTCTATATATCAAATCATACACTGCTCACAGATTGTAACTTAAAAACTATTCACGAAGAAACAAAATGTTTCTATAGCAGATCCAATATCCCGCATTTTTATTCCTATTCAAATCCACTCAGAAAAAACCTATCACCCCTCACAATTTCAGCTAGCCCTCTAAGGAGTCTAAAACGTAACTGGTGCAGAAATTTATTAAAATAGACAAAAAAAAGACAAAATAATTAAAGCAAAATAAAAACACACTAGAGTACTATATCTAAATCAAATAAAAGTGTCATTACTGGGTGGCTTCTTTCCTCAAAATGAAATACCTAACCAATGTTCTTTTTGTGTTCTCATATTATACTTAGTATTAGGTATTATGTATATTGTCTACACTCCAAGGAATAGATTGTATATTTTCTCCTAAAAATAAAAAAGTACCTATTTAATATTATACTATTGTTTATCAGTCATATACATATTATACTCCTACAGAGATAATTTAGAAGTGACTTCCAGATGTTTAAATTGTTCACTTATTAAATTTTTACCGAATTACCTTTCCATTGATTGCGGCTCCCGGTAATTTATCCGGTTTCGTAATATTTCAGATGTGTAATCCTTTTTTTTTTTTACACAAGACCTTTCCGAAAGCGCTTTATTGTGTGCTCAATAGACTATTCTGATTTCGTCTCGGCACCCGATTGATATAAATCAATATATCTCCTACAAACAGTCCATTCCTCGATGGTTTCTAAATAATGGTTACTATCAACCTTTTTGGCTGTATCAGAGTGTTCTACTTTATTGGATATAGGCTGGACATGATCGTTTTCTGCTCAAACTCCTATATCCGTGTTGCTCCCATCACCGCAATACTCGATGGAATTTTGTTTGATTGTTTGGAATTTTCACTTGTAGTCCATTGTTTGCCTCTTATACAATAATATAATAAATTGAATTGGATGGGGCCGCATTTAGATGGGGGGCTTTGGGGCATCCACTGGGAAATCTATAAGGTGGTTAAAATTTGTATGCCAAAGTATGTATTGCAAAATATTGAAACGTTTGAAATTGAAATAACTAATAACTGTGCCCATAAATATTATGGCGGTTTAACTTATGTGTTATGCATTATTTATATTATATACTTATCTGCAAAAAACAACAATTATATTGTTTACGATTTACTTTCATGGTTTATATTGTTTATAAAAATCAGCAAACATGATACTTAATATAATTTTAAAAAAAAGGTGTAATAGAAAAAGGTGAACGCTCCAACAGCCATCCAAGAAATATTATATAGGTAGGCACATTTTGAGAAAAATATGATTTAACAGCTGGTCTGTAGCATCACCGTATGTGTCATTAAGGATGTTGTAATATACTGCTGTAAGTAATTGCTCTACGGAACGGTAATTTTCCACTTTAAAACGGATTAAACCATATTATTTGAGGTATTGCAGTTCGGGTAAAGATCTAAATTATTTACTTATTTATATACTTATTAAAAGCCATTATTCTATACAAAAATAAAGTACCTACTATTTTAGTTATAATAATTATTATAGATCTATAAACTAACTTACTAAATTACTATTGATAAAATACCTACCTCATACACAGTGGTCTAACCCCTAGCTACGGAAAACTTATCCATGTAAGGAATAGAAAACCTTTTCTGGATAACTAATATTGTAACTAGGTTTCCCCGACAATCTATATTATCTACCAATGGGCGACCACTAAAAGTTTTATTTATTATTATTATTATTATTATTATTATGATTTATTTACTAAAATTATACTATATCCAAAATTGAATACTCAAATATTATATTAATATTAATTTGTAAAGATCTTTAAAAAAAAAATTATTTACTATGTAAAAAGACAATAAAATATGAAACACATGAAGCTATGTAAGAATTTATTTAACATATGACATGCGTATTTATTACAAAAGAAAAAAAAAATTAGTAAGGAAACAGTATAATATATAATATAGGTACTTTTTGAAATAGTCAACACGATTAGTATTGAAAATTGAAAAGATAAAAGATAAATAAATAATAGTACCTAACTATTTACATAATATATCAATGTAATTGGCTTTTATAACGAATTTCATACTTACATACTTATCTTATAATATTTAGTATTACCGACCTTTATACTATTTAAAATAACCACTTTCCAAAAAAAAAAAAAAAACAAATAAATAAGTGTACAAATATTTTATAAGTAAAACATCTGTCAACTGTTAACATCTAATAATTATTTTCTGATAGTCTATGATGACTATATTATAGACACATCCTCAGGACGGTTAATCAATAAAAAAAATAATAAGGCTGAACTATTCCAATCGCAAAAGTATGACATAATATAATAATCTTAGTATAAATGCGTTATAGCTGACATTACATTATAATATTATAGTTATATATATTATGAGAAATACAAACGATCGCTTGAAAATTTTCCGACGGGGCGGCGGTCGCAGTGGCAATTAAAAGCGTTTTACAAACTAAAAGACGACACATCATACAATAATAATAACAATGGGAGGCCGTTTTGTTATAGTAACAACTGGAATAGTACCTACCTAATAACTAATAACTAATAACAGAGTGTGTGTAGGCAGAGTCCGCGGGAGTCAATCAAATTGTCATTAACGGTCGTAATGCGCACGCGGGCTCAAAACAGACTTGTTTGTCAGTGTGTGTTTGTGAGTTTGTGTGTTTGTGTGTGTTTGTGTGTGTTTGTGTGTGTTTGGGTGTGTTTGTGTGTTCTCCGGACATGATTACAGCATGGCGTGCGTTGCGTGCCGTTCGTATATGATATAATAAATTATTATTATATTATATTATATTTCGTATGAGCGTTGCCCGGAGACGATATTATTATTAAAAGTGTAGGTACGAGACACGTCGTAGCGCTTATGAACGTTGTTGTTGTTATTATTATTATCATTCGTGAAAACTAATTCCGGACGAGTTCCCAAAAACGGAAAATGGCCGAGATGTGAGAGGGGGGGGGGGAGATAAAAACATAAAAAACGGTATACTTCAATACGTCGTTTGATCGATGCGGTGGTGTCGTGGACTAGGTTAAATGGTTATAATAGGTTAGCGGTATATAGATAATAATCCATAGATATATAATTTAAAATATACATATAGTGAAAGCTATGTGTCCGTAGACGACGAAAATCGCGCTCAAACGACTTTTTTGGACCCCGAGCATGGGCGCAGATACTACATTTTTTTTCAATATTACTGTAGTAGGGCACTTCATATTATTACTTTATATATTTGCCCCTATATGACACCGATTATCACGGTGAATATAAGCCTATATATAATATATATTTTGCATATATTATCCATGTGTTATGAAATATTATTATATATTATGTATTATATCATAAGCGATAATATTGTATAGAAATTATAAGCCCTCACCCGGTTCGATTCAAAATATTAGGTAATACCTATTGTGCGTCTATGCCTAATAAAATATAATATTTATGATACGACGCTGTATTAAAAAGTATTGTTCTTTCGCGACCTCGCAGCGAGCATATTATATAACATTATTATTAGTTGTTATTTATATAGGGCTGAAATTTACCCATATGCAACAAAACATGGTAAAATATTCAAAAATATGCCAAAAAAATTATATTTTAAATACTATCAATATAATTTTCGTATACAAATTGTTCGCAAATATCACAACACTTTATTTTACTTTATTACAAACGACTTCACCTGGTAACTCCTAACATGCGCTTCCCTACACCTAAAATTATTATGCGTAAACATCTTATATACATGACAATCAGGAGAGTGCAACAGTGTGTTGAATCGGTCGAGCTTTTTAAATTGTTTTTATATGTTCTATTATAGTACTTTTATTGTAAATTGAACTTAATACTATGATCTATAGTTTGTCAAAATTAACTTGAAAAGTGTACCAAGTACACGCACGATAGGATATACGCAATTCAAAAAAATCAAAAACAATTAGTTACATATTTCTAGAAAATGTACATCCAAAATAGCATAATTTTTATTGACTTTTCCGGTGTATAAATTAACGAGGTATAAACAGTTTTAAAAAATCAGATATCATATAGAAGTTGCAAATTTCAACCCTGAAATATTTAAATCAAAATATACTGCATACGTTACCTAGGCAACATGCTACGTGTAGTATAATAATAATGTATATATTATGTACAAAATATTCTCGTCGAATTCCTTTAATGTCTTAATTCATTCCTCCCACAACACACGCCAAATGCATTAAATTCACTCCAGGCCTGATATGACAAAAAAAATTGTTAATATTTACTATATAAACAGCGGACAAAAATAAAACACTGTTATTCGAAATAGTTATAATTTTGGAGATTATCTACTTATCTCCATGATGATTGATGATGCTAAAAATATGACCATATTATATCGAAATCTTGGAAATACTAACAGAGAACTGTTCTCTCCCTCAGATGATTAGGTTGAGTGTATGTGTTATGAATTATAAATATAAAGGAATAATAATATATTACATGTTATGAGCGTATTATGACAAGACATGTTCCTCCAGGCCCGACCAACGGACAATGCGTCGTTAAGTTATAAAACGATCTTCGTTTGCGGATTATCTGCGGTACATTAATTAACGTTAATGTATTATGTAAGTACAAATGGCGAGTAAGTACGCGTAATTGTGTTATTAATTATTATTATCATCATAGCCACGAGAAAGCTTCCTCACTCGGTCTGCTGCAGTCTTCACGAGAAAGCCTCCTCGCTCAGTCTGCTGCAGTCTCCACGACTCCATGGAGTACCAACACGGCTGCCATGATATGCTTTCTACCTGGATTGCGGACACCACTGGATTAATATTATTTCATTTATTAATTTAACGCATAAATCATCGTCGACCAGACGCAGTCATTTTGTTTCGTATAATATAATATTATATTATAATCCATCGAACACGACCGCCTTTATTAATGGCCTCACCGAGAACGGAAAACTAGACCACCGTTTAAAATTCGATTTGAAGGTTTCCTCGTCCACCGCGTTCGACTTTTTGACGTATTGCCGCCGACGCCCACTATACACGATCATTTGAAATTACCAGGACACCTCAGCATGTACGCCATACGCTTAATAGGAAAATAATAATAAATTGTAAATTATCGTAAGACTTGTGCGTAGGTATAGGAAAAAAATGAAGTATTCCCTACCTATAGGTACCCATATAATATTTTTAGGGTCGTTATTAAAATGTCCGTTTAAGTGTCGGTTAATACTAACTGGCAGAATTACTTCGGTAAAGCAAAAGAAATTCTACCGGTTAGCGTTATCAGACACTTGACCGGACATCGTAAGAACGGCCGTGATATAAGTAATTAAACCGATTCATATCCAGATACACGAAAATCCAAATAACCAGGAAATCACTTAAAATCATTATTATTTTATTTACCTACAACTGTTTTGAGTATGCATCAGTTTACGATTATGTCGATTATGAAACTTAAGTTTAAAAAATAATTATTTCAGTATTTATACATGTAATATATATCAAAATATATTTTTAAAATTCCAATACCTGTATAGATTTCTACGTAGATATATCTAGACTAGATACGTGATAATGTTAGTAAAATGTATATGACTATTACTATACAATATAAATGAATAAATATTATGCCATCCACTATCCAGTTTACAAGGTTTTTTAAATTCAGGTTATTCGAAAAATCTAGATTTTAAAGCGATACCTATAAATTATATTTTCCAATTTAATTGGGTGGACGTTTACACTCTTTGAAAACTTCATTATAATATTATAATATTTCATATGAATTGAATTGGTTTAACTTGATGGTTCTTGATTGACTATTAGTCACTGCGATTCTAGTTTATTGATGAATTAAAAGATCTCTTATAATGAAGTAATTTTGTACACTGTTATTATACTATACTCTGAAGTAAAACAGTCCTAGAAAAGTCAACCTTCGATGTCAGATGACCGTGTATAAGTTTTATACGTCAAATTCCTAATCGATTTTTAATTAGTATTTCGTGTTTTCTAGTGCTATTGCCTATAGCAATTACTCAGATAGTCGGATAGATTATATGTTTACACTGTGCAGTTAATTGTCGATCTTCAACTCTATACACACAAACTGTAATATCAGTATTCTATATTAGGCGTAGTTATTATATTTAGGTGTATGTGATGATGTATCGGCCCTGCAGAAGTCACATCTTTACAACAATTAATATTATATGTGAAATCTTATGATCGACTGCGCTCTTTATACATCTTCCAGACAATTATTTCACCTTGGACCCTCTCGGCTAAAATCAACCCAGTAATTAGAATCATATTCGTGTTAGTATATAATATATTGGTTTATACGTAGATTAAGTTAAGTTTAGTTCAAACGTAATTCTACCTGGTATAATAGGTAATAGGTACCTATATAGTATATGTATACGCATATCTATATTGTATTATAGTCTAAGAGCTACTGGCTAAGGCGTTTAACCTTACCCATTTTAGCTCACTTGATTTTTTTACAGTCTATATGTAGAATCGAGCCTGCTGAAAATAATAAAAAATCGGCAGAAGTGTAGAGCTGCTCGGGGGAGTGGGAGAATTAACAAAATCAACTTGCAATTTTAGTGGGTCTACCTCAAACAACAAATGATTCTAAATTCTTTAAAGATGTTATAAAAATATCGGCAGACAATATATAATTCTCAAACCTAAAAAAAACAATTTTAATTAATTGTTTTATACATTTTAAAAATGTTTTTATATGTTTGAGTTCGAATTTTTGTCTAATATTAATTTGAACTATTATATTTTGTCTCAATCAGACCTTTAAGCGGTCGTTTTATGGGCAGTAGCAATAATACGCGCGTATCTATATATATATATATATATATATACATTAATATAGGTATGATACCTATATATCATAATCGATGCGATTATTGTATACGGTAGAGGTGTTTTGTATTGGCAAGGTGCCCCGGAGCGTCATTGAAGCCACGATGACGCCTATAGATATATGTTAATCCGCAGTCAATTAGCAGTGACTTTGATTTACAATATATTATTAATTATTATATTTAAAATAATAATAAACATCATAGAGGTCTGCACGGTTTCGGAAAAAACCTGGGATAAATATAATAAATCGTACCACTTAAAGTAACGCAATCGAGTGCATTTAAAAACAAAAAATCACCAGTAGAACTTTCCGCCTGCAGTCGTGGCGATCAGTCAAAAATAAATACAATTCAATTAGATTTTGAGACGAAAGCCGAAGTGAACAAAAACGCAACATTTTAGTCAAAAGTCTGTACAGGTATATTATATTATAATATTATACTATTAAATACATTTTAACAATATGGTCGTAAAATATAATTGTCAATGTACTATTTACAGCTAGTCGAAACGTTCGTGTTGCAGTATTATTCTTACTCTTCTTATTATTATTTTATCTTTATTGTTATAAAATTATTGCGCAGTTCAATACGAAATATTACTTGTGTGTACAATAGTTGATACAATAGTTAACAACACGTCTGTTGATGAATATCTGTTTGTAGATTAAAAATCTGACACGATGCCAAAAACGTTTTTTTTTTATCCTTATATAGATACAACATAATAATATAATATAATATATAATTGGAAACATACACCCAGCAACACATTTTATATTTTTTTTATCGACCAAATAAAATCCGTCACTCGTGAAACAAACAACACTCCCAATCCGATTGTGGTGAATATACATACCTATTATGTTCACACACACACACATTATAATCATAATAATACATGCACGTGGATATAATATATTATAATTGAACCTCCGAGTCGTGTTGCGCAGGGAAATCAAACAGGAGGCGCAGGATAGAGGAAATCGTCGAAGATTCCGCGAACACGATAATACAATGATAATTTATCAATAATTGTGATTAATTCGGTGGGTACAAGCTGCAGCAGCAGCATCCGTCGACGACCGTACACGGGAAAACCATTAGACGAAATGACAAACGAAGTCGGCGGACCGTCCGAGAGGTTATTCCATATGCAATAATTTGTATACGAATATGCGGACGCGCACACGAGAGTGCACAATATAATATATTACTATATTACACTGTAGTAAAAATAATAATAATATTAACAATTTTATATATTATTATGTTCGGCGCAATGTAATGTACATTATAAGATATCATTATAATATTATGTTATAAGCGCGCACGCACGTCACGAACACGCTGGAGACGGATAGCAGCTGGTGTAGGTTCTATTGCAGGTAACCTGCATATATACATATATATGTACCTGATATATAATACATAATATTATAATATGTCGTCGTACTGCAAGTAATCCCGGTATATAATAATAATAATATGTATATTGGGACCGGTCCAAAATCCAATTAGGGCGACCGCTGCAAGGAACGGTCGTTGAAAAATCGACTGCGGTTCGATCGCGTGTGATACGACAGCACTCGGCTGCAGCAGACTATAATATTACCTATATATCTGGTGCAGCCTCGGTCGCCATTGGGGCCTCGGAGAGTGCAGCGTAGGTAAATTACCCTCGATTGCTGCAATATTTCGCATTATTATGATATTAATTACAATAAATCGTTATTTAAAATAGTTGATTATTGTTTTATCAGCTCGATTCGCTGCACCTATGACCGATACACAACTCTTGACTAGGTAATTGTTATCAAACATTATGTTATGTTATTATTGTTATAAATTATAATATGCTCTAAAAAAATTCAGAAAATCTACTGCGGTTCGTACAGCTGCTGCGGATTCACTAGTAGCGTCTAGCTTAGGCAAATTCCCGTTTGATTTCTGCAATATTGTTCATTATTTTAAATGTTTTCTCGACTAAATTCGCTGCAACCGAAGACCGACCCACTACTCAAGTACCTGTATGAGCAATGTTTTGTGTATGTTATTTTATACATAAAAAAAAATTATGATTAAAAACTCAATTATAAACTATTTTGTTGATTTTTTTATTGCTACCACTGTATTTACTATATAGAGATACAAAAACTGACGTGCGAAAAAAAATTAAATACCTATCGGTAATTGTTGTATCTATTTCTTATAATTATTATTAATTACAATGGATCATAAAACGTCCTGCAAGTGTATTCAAACGGTTTGTTAAAAAATTTCATATTTACAAACGGAAAATTGGTGTTAAGATTATATCATATATGCGCATCCGATAAACTAATAATACATTATTATGATAATTCAGGAGTATTACATATTATAGTGACACAAAATTATATAATATAATAAATAAGATAATGTGCTGGAAAAGTATATAGCTTTAAATCGACTGATGATAATGTGATAATAATGCGTGCGGCTTCCACTAATGAAGATTGTTCTCACATTTCAAACTAAAACGGTGAATCGATCAGTATAGCTACCTATATTGCACACCTACGTGTTTTTTATTTTAAAAAACTTTTTTTTGAATTCTATATAACTATATTATTGTATATAGGTAGGTACAATGATGTATTATTTTATGCCATTCGTGAAATGTTTATATTATACTATACGTGATACGTATAAACTATATAGTGTATACTGTATATATATATACACTATATACACGTTAGCAATTACGGGGGTCACCAAAATAAAATATTAAAACCTGACGATTATAATTATTATTATGACTACAATTTATAACATTTATATATTATCACATAATAATATTATATACATTATACATATATATGCTATATATTAATTCAATCGTTAGGTACTCACAAATATACATGAATTATATTTTATACATATTTTTATGTGTGTACCTACGTATTACTTAAGTCTTTGGTGTAGAAGAGACTAAATATTATTATTGATAATAATAATATGTGTTATTTTATTTTCAGGATATGAAAATGAGTTAATCATGGTCATCGTCAATGGTTAATACATACTATAATATGTAATACAATATATATGATATACATACATATGTTTAAATTTTTGACAATAATGCTAGTAAGGAAAGATTATAATACGAATGGAATAAAACGAAAACCATCCCACTATATCAATATAAGGTGTACACTGAAACTTCGGTTTTTCAATAAACTTATTAGGACATTTTAAAGATTATCTTCAATAAGAATACAATATACCGATATAAGAGATCTCCACTACTTTTATTCGATTATAATTTATTATATGGTTGTATGATTTTTTCAGACTGTGAAATCCTAGTCACATCAAGAAGAGGAAGTGAACATCCGATTATCATGCATAATGTTAAATTATGTTTATATTAAAATATGTTATTATATTGAATATGATGATATTATAGTATCTAATTTTATTTATTTAGTAATACCATTGATTTTGTAATATATTTTTATAGTATATTATAAAATCAATGGTAATATATGGTATTAAACATCCCAACGTGATGTAAATATTGTAAAGTTCAATGTTAATAATAGTTGTAATCATATAGATTTATAAAACTACTAGGTGGACGACTTCCCTATATACAGTCATAGTATTACATTGAAGTAGCAGGGCGCCATTTGCTGTCTGGGGTTTATTTACATCTGGTATCAGCTGTTATCACACATGACAGACCACAATCTCACTGTCATAATTCCAGATATTAAAATAAAAAGTTCTTAACACCCCACAATTATGGTTATCCCATTAAACATAAAGTAAACATTACTCACACGACAAATGACGGAAAGCCTCATTGATAATAATTAGTCAGTCATCTATAGTAGTTTTATTTATCTATATGGTTGTAAATTGTAATAGTCTGATAGTCATGGATAACTAACTGCTATATAGCAATAACAAAATACGACCGATTCAATTAAAAATTAACTCGATATTATCGTTATACCCGTACAATAGAATTAATATAATATGGTTAAGTCGCTGGGAGAAAAGAACAGTAACTCGTTGAGTACCTCGGTATTATACAAAATATAAAAGTATCAATTTAATGACGAATTAATAACTGCGCTGCACATTGCCTCAGTCATCATATAATACAATTATATTATACACCGCGGTATCGACCGATACACTTATATATTTAACTATAATAGTATATTATACTATAATAATTATACGACACAATATATTATACAGGCATTAAATACGACGACGTACGCGCATCTATAACCGCATAATATATACCGCTCGCGGTATACAATAACATGTCATTATGTATCTGCTGATGTTGTTGCTGCTGCTGCTGCTGCTGCTGCCGCCGCAGTGTGTTCTATACCTGCACCTACATATTATGTCCTCGTGGTATACATATCATATACCAGAACCAGTGTTGGTACCTATACGAACGTTGCGGTATAATGACAGTATACATATATATCATGTAATGCGTGTTACATACGATAATATACTTAGAGGGGCGTTCGGTGGCGTAGGTGGCGACTTCGGAGCGGGTTCAAGGGTTAGCCGAGTTAATGGTGTTTTAAACGCGTCTCTTAAAAACCCATTAAACGGCCCGGCCGGGAAAAACTCGTTCGGCGGCGGCGGCGGCGGCAGTAATGACCATGTCCCGGGGAGGAGCCGGTGCCGCGTCCGCTCCCATTGGCCGCGCGTCTCCGGCCGCGTGAGAGAGACTGTCCGCGGCCGGCCGGACAGCGGCCCCGCTGACCACTTCGGGTTGTCGGGTGGGAGACCGCAGTCGTACATTAAAATGTAGTCGTACAGGTGTTTGCGGGCGCGCGCGCGATTGTCGGAAAGGGTAGCGGTGGGGGGGGGGGGAGGGGGCAACATTCGCCGGCCCGAACAACTACTCCGACAACACGACTGCAGTTGTAGATATGCGGTGCATAATAATAATATTATAATATTTTATGCTCTCAGAGCGTATATTATAATATTATTAAAACGACAGTAATATCATAATATACAGTAATATATAATATATATATTACCATACGCTGATCAGTTGATAACGATTGGTCGTCGTGACGTGGACAATGAATTTAATAAATATATATACATGTATTTGCTTTTATGTTTAGCAAAAGGCTTCAACTACATATAGGTTTCTTAGCCTACATTTAACTTGATCTTTGAACAGGAGAGATATTAATATAGGTACATTGAATCTTAATAAAAATATTTGACAGTTTTTATTGCAGAAAAATGCAAAGTATGAAAAGTATATTATATAATGTAACAATACATTATAATAGTCACGGAGAACATTATATGATTATATTAAATTATTATTGAACAAGACTGCCATCACTGCAGTCGTCATACAAAAAGATGTACAAAAAAATTACACCGAAAATCAAATCATTTCCAGCCGTTCCTGTAAACTGCCAAGTCGCAACTGTACAAACCAAGCATTACGAGAAAATTCATTTTTCACCGTATTTTCTTCAATTTTGAATCACTGTTAATTAATAATATCTAACACCTATTATAGGCAAACATGTTTAATAGACAAAACCATAACGCTGTAAATTATTATACAACAATAGATTGGTACACGACGCAGTATTTTTATTACTTAGCTAGATAAATAAATAAATATATATATATATATATATATATATAATAGTACTAAATCGAACAAAATATATTGACAGTGATAAAAAATATAATATAGTATTTAACAGTATACGGTGCGCGACAAATCACTAATTACTAAATAGTATTATAGTTTATAATAGTGACACATATATGGTTGGGAGTTCAATGGGATAAGAAGTGAAGGGAACCCACATATAAATATTTATAATTAGATAGATTGGTAAACATATTATACTAGTTCGTCGTGTCCAAAGTTAAAGGTAACACTAAATATATTTTTGTAGAACGACCTTCAATATTTGATTCGATGTTTTTGATGAGGTTGGTGACATCGTAATTACTTTTGAAAAATTTAAAAATCCAAAATTAAAATTTTTAATTTTTAATTTTCAGCAATACCTACTTATGATCACAGATTTGGATAGAATTAACATTTTTGACTAATTCTTGCTTATTTTTAATTTTGATATGTCTTATCCACTATATCAGTTTTGACCAATATAATTATGTGAAAATAGCATTTTTATCGTACATTTTTCACATTTATAATAAATTACACGTTTGTAAGAATATTTATCGATGGTTTATTGTTTGTCGGCATTATGAACATAATAATAAAGCGTAACCTATATACCTACAACAAATAATGAGTTTGAAATATTTTAGAAACACGCGTACCTATGAATAATACGTCTTATCGTACTATTTTAAACCAAACAATCTGAAGTAGCCTCACGAATTTTTGTATTTTATAACATTTAAATGACTTTATAATAATATTTAATACTCATCTTGGTTAAATTAGGTCAACATTTCTAATCGCGTTCTCGTTAAGTCAATTCCGGAGGTATACCAAAACTAGGTTAAGAATTTAGCTCCAGATAAATCTGTAAACGATAAAAAATATTTGTTGTCTGTGTTATTTATGTGATTATACACATCGATTAAATTCATAATATTATAATTATAGTGTTTGAAGTATGAAATATTTTGGTATATAAGTTGAAATATTTCACAAAAACGTGAAATATTGAAATTTTTTTTAACACAAAAAAATTAATGATGGTTATTTTATTATTCATCTATTATTAATTATATAGTCCAAGATTACTAGGTATAAATTGGTATTAATGGAATATGAGTGCTGTGGTTGACATATCACTATATAATTTATATAATATGTATAATATTGTATATATTTGTATCATTTAAACATTTTTGTATGTTTTTTTGGCGATATAAAGATTTTGAATACCATTTTAAATGTATAATACCAAAGGTTATAAGGTAAAAGGTACATTTTATATATTTATTTTTATTTATCTTCCAATACTTAAATTATTATAGCTTAACAAATAGGTAATAGAGAGAAAAACATAAGTGACTAAAAGGTTAGGTATAAATATACCATACAATTATGAAGGTAATTTATGACAATTATATGTGACATAAAACTTATTTAAAAAAAAAAACAAAATTTAGTTATTAAGTACTGAAATATTTCACAATTTTAAATTTCATGACATTTTCAAACACTATAATTATTATAATTATAGGCATATATATGCACGCTTTAAGTGTGGAATCGGAATAAAAAACAAAACCATAATATTATTGTGTCTACAATAACTATACAAACGAAAATCGGTATAGGAACAACGATCTATATATATTAAATCATGCATCTGCTGTGGCGACGGTTAGGTTAGGTTAGGCGACGGCTGCAGCAGATGAATCGCGCGTTACGTCTCCCGCAGCATGATAGGCGCTGATTCCTAGGCGGTCGAGCGATTCGTCGTCTTCGTCGTCGGTCGATCGGCGCGCACCCAGAAGATGGTATATATATTTACTCTTTTTTTTCCCCTCCCCCGGCACATAGTATTTCACGTATAGCGTAATACATATAATATATATATATAGTGTATTTATATTATATACATGTATATACGCGACGAATCGTCGATATAAATTCGCGAGTGCGCCGACCGATTTGTAAACGTCCGAGGCCGCAGCCGACATAAATCAAACGGGAAAGGTCGCCGCAACGCTCGAGCTCTCCTCGCGACCGAGCGCACTGCAGGTCTCTCTCACACCCCCTACCCCCGACACACCGTCGTTTTTACCCTCTCTCACTCGCTCTCTCTAACGCTCTCTCTCTCTCTCTCTCTCTCTCTCTAAGTCTCCTCGCAGTCCGTCGTCTAATAATTACTATACCGTCGTCATCATCGTTATACCGCTCGCGTTGTTGTTTCGCGCCGATTTCTATAAATAAATGTGTATACTGTATATGTGTATATATATATCGATATGTGTATACTCATCACTTGGCGCTTTATTCTGCAGGTACGCTCCTCTTTCCGCGTTTACCGGCAATCACCTGCAAACTCGCACAGACGGGTTTAAGCCGAATTCGTTATTTTTCCTTATTGTTATATTGGGTATAATATTATATGGTTTGCAGTGATTCATCAAAAAACGACGTTCGGAGTCTTCGATGGAAACACTCGCGTTTGCAAATACACCTGTAACAATTAATATTATAATTATTGTGTGAATGCGAATTATGTGGGTCACGAAATAATAATATCTCAGTTGATTGAACAATACAAAATAAGTCTATGTCTGTATAGACACGTGCGTACCGATAATCGATTTTGTTTTTACTTTGTCTGATATAATTATTTATTTATGTTCTATAAGATCGTTTTATCCCTACAAATCACATTCGCAAATAACCTAACCTACGGTCCGGAATAAGAAAGACTATTTTCCGTGGACATTTTTATTCCAGTGCATATTATACAAGACCAGCATATTATATTCCTGTGTAGTAAATCAATATTTTAATACAGTTTCCTCGATAGTAATCTATAAGAAAATACTGATTTAATGATATACCTAAATTTGAAAAAATGTTTATTGACAATTCATTCAACTTTTGAACATTTGGCAATAAAAGCTATTTGTTAATTTTAATTTTCACAAATAATTACAAAAAAATATTTCAACTAATAAATTAGTGAAAATTTACCAAATTAAAGCAACAGTTAAGTTGAATGATATCTATGTGAATTATATTATTCGAAAATATTTTGTTTCAAAATGAAGGCAGATCAATTATTTTGGAATTGTTATGACTTATGAATAAAATTATAAAATGTATTGAAAGCTCTGATCATTTTTATGTATTATCTAAACAACATTAAAAATCCTACATAGGTATATTTCAGAATTATTTAGACAGATAGGTAGATTTTCATTTAGAGTAACAATCGCAGCTAACATTTTAACGGATTTATTGTTTTTAACGGAGATGTGTAAAATGATATGGGGCTTTTTGGAATTTATAAAATTATAATATAAAATATTGATCAATTGACTCTTCTGATTTTATGGAATAGGCAGGGTTGTTTTAATTAGCCGGGTTGGTATGAGCTACCAATGAAATAGTAGAACATTGGACAGTTATTTTTAAGACTATAGGTCACCGTTTCGTGATGTCAAAAAAAATATGATTACCAGTACCTATAATATTAAAATCTGTTCCTGTGTTCCGGTTTTCATCATTACGTATATTATTTTATAAAATTACGTTAAATCAAACTAATCACAGCATTTCGTTTTCAGTCATCAGGTTTACATATTTTGCACCATAATTATTAGAAATTACAATAGGCCCGTGTCATCGAGGTGGGCTTTGGTTAATAATAAACCTAACTTACCTATTAATTTTCAACGTCCGAAACGACCGAAATGCGTGGGCGTCCACGTGAAACGGTCATTATAATAACATAAAAATACAATTCCGGTCACAGGTGTAAACGACATTCTCTTAACCCATCGTATTAAAATATACATTATAATATATTATATTATTATGTATTAGATTGCATAGCGGTCAATTTTCGTGCCTATTTTGTTTTATTTTTTTTTTATATATAGGTTCGTTAAGCGAAGTCGGGTATTTCTATTTTCCCCCATCAAGAAAAGAAAGTATTATATTTTGCTTTGAAGTCAGACGCTGTGATCTGAAAACTATAGCCATACAAACTATAACTATAATATGCGTCTGTATATGGGTAATATTGCTGATGCGATTGTTCGTTTTATATTATTGTGCAAGTCACAATGATATATTTTTAAAGCTTTCACCACGGTTTACCAAAAATTATGTAGGTATTTACTTTCACAAAACACAATATATTAAAACGTTGCAATTGTTCCGGTATATAAATGTAGTACATTACACTCGAAACGTCTGAAAATAAATACACATTACCTGTACAGTATACATATTATGTATATCATATGCTGCACAAGTGATTGATGGACGTTGATGAATTTACGAATAAGGCAGAGCAAAAATGTAACATTTGTACACTGCACAATTCACACACAGATACACACGCGTGTGCCTGTAATAATATATACACAATATTTATATGATTTATCTGAAACTTTAAACAGGATATATTATTATAAACCTAGTTAACGTTGCGATTTATTTTCAATCATAAAAGTGACACGGTTGGCGTGGAGCAAAACCTCATTCATCATATTACGTTTAACGCTGTTTTGCGGGGTTATTATTTGAATTTCTGTAAACGACATGTATTTTAATAATCCTACTTAATTAAAAAAAATAATAATTATTATAATAATAATAATAGTAACAATCATGGGAAAAATTACATTATATACTTACTGACATTGCTGCATTAAACGCGCGTGCAGCGTATCCTACAAATTTTACTCGACCGCGGTGTATAATACGCACACGCCCTTGTCGTTAATCAAACACGCTGCTGCAATATTATGACTAAAATATAAAACAATCTCATCGATTAATGCCATTTAACTAAATTTGACCGCACACCGACTGCGCTTGTTGAGTCAGGTACACACTATTTTAATAATATATACCTGCAGCTGTATACCTAATATCCGCAAGATGTGTTGCAAGTCGATTCGTTCATAATATCTTATATAATATGTACACAATATAATGTATTGGAGACTCGAAGTTTAGCCCACTGCTGCAGCGTATATTTTATGAACTAGGTATTACCGTTGATTAAGTACAGCTGTATACTTCAATCAATGGTACTAATATGAGGAAAATTGCGATTGTCTATAAATAAAATAATACAATTTTATATTTTAAACTCATCGGAACAATATATACGTACGTACAAACATCACACACTATAATATTTAACGACATGGAATCGCAGATGCTCGTGTTAGCTTTGCAAAGCTGACAAAGTTCAAAGTTATAATAAATATTTTTAGTATATTTATATGTAGGTACTTTTATTGAAGCATAAGTACAATTTTTGATAAAATCTCAAATCGTGCAGAAAAGTTAATGCTCATGTACACAAAAAATGATATTTTTTATAACAAATTATATTCAATTTCTAGGAACGACAAGTCAAAAAAAATACATTTTTGCACAAGCACAAACTATTTGCGATACTCGTCACGTAATTGTATAACTTATAGAAATCATCTTAGCTATCCAAAATCACACTTCTGCATAACTTAAAACAAGCAATACTCCGAGGCATGTGATAACGACCACCAACGATGCCATATAGATATTGCTATCTATCTACGCATAGGATTCCTAAACAGAAAAAGTTAAGATTTTTCGCACCGACAAATACCTATAGGATTATCGTGCTTAGATTACCTAGATTTAAGTTATACAGTAGTGTGTGTCTGTGTGTTTTTTTGGTGAGCTAAGATAATTCTCAAGTTAGGATTATGTAACTAGTATATTCTGGTGCGTGAGGAAAATCAGCGTCTGTTTGATGAATTGTAAAAATATTATGGGAAGATATAAAAGAGTTATAATAATAAATGAATAGAAGAATTTACTAAAAATACATCATTAAATACATTATTTATAATTAAATCATGTACATAAAAACATAATAGGTCATTAAATTATAAGTGCAATATTGTGTTATAATATAAAATTAATATAACAATAAATTGTGACCAAATTAAAATAATGTGATGAACGATATTGACGAAACAACAATTTGCGTGAAAACAATACTCGTTTTAAATTAAAATAGAGTTAATTCATCAAGTATCCTGAAAAAAAATTAATGACAGAGCCGGTGTTAAGTCATTTGGAGCCACTTAACCACTTCCCCTCCTCAATATGGGTGAGATTTGAGGGGAGGGGGTTAACATTAAACCGTAAAAGAGCAGAAAAAGTTTATTCGTTTCCATATAGCTAGTCTACAGAAACTATACATAAATAATTGATATCATTATCCCCACTATTACAGTCACCGACCTATATTATATTGTGTTAAAAAAAAAATCCTATTATACGATTGAAGGTCAAATATTAATTTATTTTACACGGCCTAACTTTTGGACACGCTGCTGCAGGATAATTTAACATATAATTTATATAATATAATAATAATAATACTAAATAAATCGGTTACCGAATAATAATATTATTATTCTTAACGACGGACGCCATTAGTTTTCCTCGGCGGGCGATTTTTCTATATTCCCTGCTCGCGTTCGTTTCTCCGGCTTTCGCGGCGGCAAAGGTATTATTCTATGCGTATATATATAATATATATATATATTTTTTTTATAATTTGTTTTCTCTTGCCGGCGCGCAACCCCCAAGAGCCCTTCTAGCCGCCGTATGCTTCTCGTGCGGCGGTGTATGCGCGCGCGACTGTTGATTGATGCCGGGCCATCAGTCAGAGACTCGACCGAGCACCCCCCCCCCCTCCCCCTCGGCGTCCAGGCCGACGACGCCCTACTCCGCCCACGGGGCCCGCTCCACCGGCGGTTTTTATTTTATCGCCGCCGTCGACCGACCGAATTAATAATAACCACCACCTCCACCGCCACATCGTAAATAGAACATTTTCCCCTTGTACATAATATATGTATGTGCGTACAATGGTTGTATACAATATGATATGTATAATATACCATTTACCTCTCATATTATATTATATAATATTATAAAATAACAATAATAACGTACTATGCGGTTGATAAGTTTTCACTGGGTTTAGGCTGCAGGTTCGATAAATTTCGCACACTCCAACCATGTTTTGGCCGCTGCAACCTGCGAGCGCTGACGTAGGTATAGTAGATATCACAAATAGCAAACATATTATTATGGTAAAATTATAATAATTGATTGATTGTTCTAATCGTGAAATAATAATAATAAAACCGTTCGTCTGATATTATATCAATTATATAGTATAATACGTTGGCTGTTTGGTTTCGATTCGCAAATCGATCATAGACGCATCTTCATACCGCGGTGCAACTTGGCCGCGCGACCAATGGATTTCCGACACAGCATAACAAGTACATTTATTACAATGTGTGCATCGGTATAGCTCTCGTTATATTACCTATATATTTTTTTATTCAACCTTGCCAATGTCACAAGACGGCTTGCATTGTTACCACGGGTTTATTTTATTTAGATTAAAAAAGAAGATAAATGTATACTGTATAATATACTGTAGGTAGTAACGATTGATAAAATGTTTTATTAATGCTTGTATATAGTATTATTGTCATAAACACATACAATTTGTTGCTTCCAAAGTAGAAAACTGGACATTTTATACAATTCTTGGACAATGTATAGAATGAGGAAAGGCGGGAAGTATAAAAATTATCATAAAGTCCCGGGGCATTTTATACAATCACCAAGGTCTAGGGGGCAATGCAAGATGTAGAGTTATATTTTGATTTTCAAGTTTTATACTTTTATTTGAAGTCAACTCTACAAACTAAAGAAAAATTGTTATTAAGTAGTGCGTATTAATACTTGGTTAAGCATTTAAAAAAAAAAAAGTATGGTTTTGTTTTTTATTATTATATATATTGCAACACGGCTGAAATTTGTATATACAAAGTCGTTAGGCACTTTACATTTTTTATAATGATAAACTCTTCTTCATTATACATCATAATATTTAATAACTTATTGTATGTAGTAGGTGACCTCAGTTATGGGCATAAACGCGCACACACAGTGTAGACTGTTGACTGTAATATGATGTGAACTGGGTTAAGTCAGTTGAACTAGTAGCCGATCAGCAGCACCCACCTGATGCTGCTAAGTGTGTGTGTGTGATAAGTAGTCGAAATAATGATTTAATTTTCAACAACGAGGGGGCCGGTTTCTGATGGAAAATTTTTGATAAAACCGATTTTATTTTTTTTATGTAACTTAAAAATGAATAACCATCATAGATACCCACTTGCTTCTTTTTGTTTGAGTCTGAAGTCACATTTTATTGTAGAAAAAATGCTTCGATTTTCAACTTTGATAAATGTTACAGGAAGCAAAATGGATCTATATTTTGGTTGCATCCAAAAATACGGCCAAAAAACAGGACACTTTTTCGGTTCATTATGTAGAAAATAACACACACTATTTTTAGTGCCAAATAGACAACAAGATACTATATACTAGCTATAATTATCATACTAACACGTTTGATGTACCTATGCATAGTCAATTTATGTGCAACATAATTTATTATGCAAGTAATAGGTAAGTCAGGTACGTTTAAAAATAATCAGGAATTACAAATAATGAAGACGAACGTTTGTTAAAATGTCAATATTGTTATTAAAATAATTGTTAGGTAACCTTGGTAGTTGATTACCAAAAAGTTAGACTGTCTTCGGTCAGTCACTTTTTTTGTCGTACACAATGATTTATCATTGAATCCAAATCGAATTCATCAATTACAGTGTCCTACTGTCCTACTTAACGACGAGTAACATTTGACACCTTTATACAGCAAAGCGTTTATATAGCTACTTGACGGCTTTTTTTTATTTTGTTGTAATTCAAAAACTAATAATCTTACACACTTGAAATGTTCACCAAAATATGATTATATTGGCATTTGCTATATATATATATACACTCCATCTCCCGATCTCCACTCAGAGCTGTCCATCGTTTACGAAGGTTTATCATTGGATTCGAATTTAACACATCTATTACAGTGCGACCTTCTCAATGACAAGATTCTCTCGACACCTACTGTACAGCGCAATACGGTACATATACCTACTTATTCACTTTTTAATTTTTTAAATTATGTGAAGTCTCTATTTTCGACTAATAATATCTTCTTACCAGGTAACATTTGAAATTTCGTGAGGGATTAAACCACGGAAAATACCAAATAAGTGCGCAGGACTTAATACATTTTGTAATTTTACGTAGGTACCTGAAATGCCTTCTAGCTTGATACTTATTTATGTTACTGTTCACATGCATAGCAATTTAAAATCTAAATTGTGTTATTTAAGAACACTAGGGTTTTAATCACGTTTTATTAAATTGATATTATATTAATGAACACTATCTTAAATCAAAGTCATTAAGTATTTGTTCTAAATTTATATTATAGGGGACGCCGCTTATAAGACCGCCTTTGGAACCAGCACAAAGTGAGTCATATAACCGAATGAATCTTATAAGCGAAAAGGAAAAAAAAAAAACAAAAATTTTAATTACATATTTATGAATTTAATTTTACTACATATTTTGCTTTAATTTATATCTAATTTATTACATATAACATATAAATTATTACGGATTGAATGAAAAAAGTATGATGAAAAAATTTTAACTATTTTATATCAATAAAAAATTATAAATTGTGTATCGATTAGCGAAGACGATAGCTGTGCCAGGTAATTGAAAGTGTATTTATACCTCTCACTACAATATCGTATTAAATACAATAACGATAATTGAATTAAATGTAAAACTCGTTTAAATTTGTTGTACATACTACACACACACATCATTATAAAGCAGAAATCTAAACCAGTAATAACCGATAAAAATATGTAATTTTTGATAAGCAATTTATTTCTTAATTTAACCAAAAATGTTTGTTTCCTGCCATTTATTTTTACGAAATTTGATTCTTATAAACGAAGTAGTGATTCTATAATAACTGCATTTTTTTATAATGTATTTGGATACGTCAGGACCGTCCCATACGATATTAATTCTAATACGCTGACTGTACCTTAGATTCTCGAATCTTATAAACGGCGTCTACTGTATATTATTTTCGTATTATTTTTATGTTAGATTACGTGTATTGTTTATAACTTTGAATTATGAAAAATAGAAATTGTACTTTTCTGTCTACGCTTCTTATCGATCGTCTAAATTGTAATGTGTTTTGTTACACAAAATATTACTTATATTTTACTTTCCATTTTTTTACTATCATCACTGATAAATGATAATGCACCATCTAAAACGTTGATTCGACTTTGGATAGTTCTTTATAAGGCAGGGCACCTCTCGACTATACTCATATGGACTGCCAACTGTAAAGGATAGAGCACTCATGATGTTCGTAGTTCATACAACTCTTCGCTGAGGAAAGTAAACTTCAACACATGAAATCAATCAACATTTTATGAATCATTGAATTAATAAATTATGCTATATAGGGGGCTAAGCCATGTGAAAACAGTTTGGCTCCCAATGATTAGATACCGAAAAAAAAAATTCCCTTATAATAATCACTATTTCGACGGACGTTGTTTTAGCTAAATCTATTGCACAGCGTTCGTAATCACGGGAATTAGATGAAAATTAAAAACTAAAAAATCCAGTCGTTAAACGTGTGTCCGATAATTACACTGTAGTATATAATCGATTTGTTTCGTCCGTCATCATCAAACTAGCTCTGTAAACATTATTACGTGAATATGAATACCGCGATTTACGGTGTACACACAACCTACAAGTACAGATGGTTTGCGTCATACATTTATTATATTTATTATACTATACACATACCTTTTGTAGATATATAGGTGCCTTGTATTTAAACTGATATCTTTCGTTCACGGTTAATTTTCGCCCGCAGGTTTTTGTCATAATATTATAGATATGTTGTGTTATAATTCATTTCTGCACGTCGAAAATCGCGTAGTCCCACAGACGCCGTGGTAAGCCGAGTTTTCTATACCACGGTATAAGTTATAATATAGACGTAGAACGCCAATTAAAAACGGTGCTTATACGCGCACACGTGCTTAATAATACCTATACGGGGCTGACGAATTACAATTGTATCATTATTTTCTACACACAGTTGTAACGACGGATTTCGTATGTAAGTCTGCGGCTTGGTATGCTCATATAGGCGTGGGTTACACTATATATAATACGTTGTAAAGCATAATAAAAAAATAAAATAATATATTATTATGTCTGTTGTTTATAACTAACTAGATGGTTTGGTAGCTGCGCCTATTATCCATCCCGAAGACGAGAAATATAAATATATATTGTTATTTATTGAACAGGTATTGACTTTAGCTATAGGTGCCGAGTTGGGCGATTGTGTGTGTACAGTTGTTGTAGAACGTAAGCGTAAATTGTTTACGTAGATAATTTTTTTTCTCTAAAAAACAAATTTACAGAGCAAGGCATAAACTATATTACGAAGGTGTGAAAAATTGTTTTGATTGGTCTGGTGTGCTAGAACAAGACATAGTATATATTATTAGGCAGTATATATTATTACACTGTCGATAACTATGTACATACATTATACGTAGCCTAGAGTGCTATAATATAGACAGAACGTATTATTTAACCATTAATTATGAATAAGTATTAAAATTAAAAAGCAACGATTACACACAGTAGGTAGCACAAGCAATATATTATTATTTTACTGTAATATTATCTGTAAATTAATTCCATATTATATAATATGATAAGTATTACATAACAAAATATGTTATTTGTTTATCATTAATTTGATACCATACATATTAAAGTTGTTTTTTTTTAAGAAGCTTATAATTGTTCATGTATAGGGTAAAAATCTCATTGATTATTATTTTCCAATTATAAAATAAGAACTGTATTATTTTTTACAAGTCATTGCGTATTACACAAGTACACTCAAGTAAATTTTAAATAATCTACTGTATATACTAGTTTACACGGTACGTAAATATATAAAACATATTATACACATTAATGTTATTTAGGTATTGATTGTTTTATATTTTATAACTTTTATAACTGTTGATGACTGGTGGAACGTTCAGAACTCAACAAAAAATAACAAAACAAATTAATTATATAATATGTAAAATACGCACACGTGTTATACACGAACCGTCATTAGATCAGTGATCACCTAAAGATGTATAGTCGAAATATTACTCCGTATCTTCTAGGCATACCGTAGGTACCTAGGTATATCTGAAATCTTCCTCACTTCTGCGTGCATACAATTTATTAGAGAAATCTCGTGAAATTTTCAAGTTCAAACTGTTTGAATTTGCAGCTGCGGTGTCGCGGCATCGGTGTTGATATTATACGGCAATGATATGTTTATGTAATGAGTGAACAACAATAACACTTAATACTAATTGCCGTGCACAAAACAAAACACCAATCTACTTAAGCGACCACAGTATCACATGATTAATACAACTAATACAAGTTATTAACCGGGATACATATTATATATCGGGGTACATGGACTACAACATATAATATAGTGACGACCCTATACGAATAGATCTATAATTAGTGTGATTTTAAGTTTTGAAGTGCACTTCTGTAATTCGATCGTGCAATCGTGTAGTAAACTTGATTCGAGACGTACCTAATCACGCAGCAAACATAAAAAATTACACCACACCGCAGATTATTCAAAGTGGTTGCGGCTATATAATATACGTATTATTACAATACACATCACACGTCTTGTGAGATTTCGTCGAAACCACAATTAATGCTGATCGCTGAGCAGCGTATTGCTCTCTAGACGACGATATAATAACGATAGGTAGGTACGTATATAAAGCAACCCGTAAATAATATATTTTACACTTAAAACTGAACCAATGGCAGGTTCGACGTGAACATAATGCATAATAATATGATACCGCGTGTGTGTAACCACTGTCGGTACGCGTATTTTATGTTATATATATCCGTGCGGTAATGTATGAAAATTAACGGAGGATATGTGCGCCACCATACTGCGTCTTACGATCGAGGGGTCGGTGGCGGGTGGTGAGATTGGTGGGTATGCGGAGGAGGAGATCGCGCGTCGCCCCGCCAAAGCAGGTTTCTCTTCGCGGGAAAACTTTTAATCGCCGGCCGTTTGCGCGCGCGCGCCAACAACAAGTCTCGCAAGTCTCATAAACGTCCACGGCCGCCAATGTCGATTAGCGCCGCGAGAAAGATCCGCTGCAGCGGAAGCGGATACAGCGTGGCGAGATGCTTCGGCGGCGGTGGCGGTGACGACCGAAAATAATGTCTTTACCACAGCGTGCGGCGGCGGTCGTCGGTCGCGATTATTTTAATGGGAGCCGTTAAGATCGAGAGCCGGGGAGGTTCGCGCGCGTTTAACGCCCCTCCCGACGCGCGAGCTGCAGAAGGGTTGAACCGGAGGTGGTGGTGGCGGTATGCGAGGGAGGTGATCGTTTTACTGCTCACTTATATATATATATACGATAGATACATTAATAGTAGCGGCTAAAGCGCGTGGTATATACATGCAGGCGCACATGACGTATATACAATATAGGTATACGCGGGTAACCAACTATTATGTACCTATATAATATATTACGCGAGCACATAATCGACAAACTCTTTGGAATTTCGTCGAAGTCGCGTGAGACCACAGCTGACTGAACGCCGGTCGTTACTGTATCGCGTAGGTACGAGTGTATTTATATATAATGCCCCGAAAAGAGCGCCTTACCGCGGGGCGGCGTGTGGCTTCAGCGGGGCGATTAAGGACCGCGGCACGGCGATAATCGTTTTACGGTCGACGCGGTGAAAACTCGACGAGTGTTGCGTCGCGGGCGCGTGTTACGTCGAATACATTATTATATACCGAGGTATATATAGGTACCTATGTGCGGTAACATATAAGACTTGAACAAACGTGCATTTACGTTCAGTTGTATTATTATTGTGTACCGCACTTTTAGGGTGCAATAATTCGAATGTAATATATAACCATAGCAAATTGCCAAATCGGAAGTAAGAACTTATAATAGTATGTTATCCATGTGCGATGTTGTTTCGAATTAAATATAGTTTTATTCAACAGTTGAAGGTATAGTGTAATTTATAAACACTGTGATTATTGTAGTTTTTAATGATGGCTTTTAATGCCTGTATATATTATAGCTGCAGTATAGGTTGAAGTTTATTAATTTCCTAGTCAATTGCAGAAGTATACCTTCACGAGATCGATAAATCATGTTTATACGCGATTATTATAGGTACGGCTCGTGAGTACAATGTGAGTAATTGTATAATAGGTACCTCTAATACGTGATATGTTAAGACAACGCGTTTAAGGAAAACAATTTTAGATTTTACCGACATATTAGTTGTATATTGACGTCGTCGTTATTCACTCTATCTATATTTACTAGTTTACGACACTTTAATGTAATATACAAACTTTATATACCTACTTTATTATTCCATCTATATATATATTGATACTTATAACGTGTGGTGTATGAAGTATTTGAAAATTTCTCATTACGATCGTCGTTACTTCATTCAGAAATCACTGTACGTATATAATTTTAAGCACGGAGTACATAATAATAATTATAAGTAACTATGATTGCATAAGCCAAAATTCTAAAGTAAATATTGTTCACTTCGATTTCGTCGAGGCTATCTGAAAAGAGTTCTACGATGTTATAGTATGTAACAAACCGAAATTATCTGTAAAAATATTGAACTCTTGCCCAATGCTTGCAGTAGCCTTCATTACGCCTCCAGTAAAACAACATTTTGCGCTCTCTAGCTGTATTACCGCTGTGAGCACGTTTTGATTTTGTTTTTAAAATATTGTACTGCTGCTTATCGCAATATTTTCGATTATAATTCTTTTAGGATGAATACTAGGCTTTAAATAACCGAGGTTAAACGATCGAGAAAATAAATGCATTACAGTAATTCTATATGGGAAAATGAAAATATGTTGGTTTCGCCATCGCGTATACCACCACCACACCTCGAGCTAATAGGTACTGGAAACGCCATTGATATGTGGAGATTGCATAACATAGACAACTGCTAACGTATGTCTTTTGGGTCAGAACACGCGGTGATAATAATACACTGCTATGGTCGAAATGACCACGACGCATAAAGACCAAACGAAAATTCCACAAAATTGAAATGTCTCGTACCTACGTATTATATATATAGTGTAGTCGGCGGATTTTACAAAGCTAAGAAAAATCGTCGAGTCAGAGTCGGTGTCAGCGACCGAGTCCTTATCGCTGGCCGTAGACCTTCCTATACTGTCTATAATAATATAACATATACCTACGTCCTGTTGGAAATAAACGCGCTACGTGGAGATGCATGGTAGGTACCTATCTGGTCATCCGCGGTAGTCTCCTCGCGCTTACAATATTGTAGCCCTGAGAGGCGGTTCGGCGACTGACAAATGACGTCGTCCGTATAAACCTGTTCGGCCGGCGGACCCAATCATCGATCAGCAGCTCAGATCGCACATATATTATTATAACATATTGTAGGTACATATATTATGTATATATATATACGAGTATATGATGTAGGTACCTACGTGAATATAGGAACGTGTACATGCGCGTCCGCACACTAATTAAACGTTTCGTTTCTCGATGATATTTTCGAATTCTTCTATATACAGATGACTTGCGCAGGTATGTGTAATATTCTTTACGCGGGGCCGATCTGACTCGTTTGATTTTTCGGTTAAATAAAACAAAACAAAAAAAAAAAACAGTCCAACCAGACATTAATTATAAACGAGACGCTCGTGTACTCGCACGCACACACACACACACACACACACACTTGTATATATATTTATCATACAGAATATGGTGACTAATGGGCAGCGGAGAACCATAAAACGAAATCTCCGGACCTATATACGCGCCGCAACAAAAGGCAATTTGTTTTAGTTATTTTATTTTTTTTTTCCGGGGGATATCGGTATGGGACTGCGACCCACTGAATATAATATGCGTACACTTCTCTAGAACTACTGCCTACTCTATTATATAAACCTGCCCATCGTATTTCCATCATAGTTGTATACGAAAACAAAAAAAAGCGTACCTACACAAGAGCGCGGACTCCCGAGGCGGTTCTATCTGTACGCTGCTGCTTCTTCTTCGCTATAGCATCGCAGCAACAGCAGCAGCATCATCGTCGGAAACGAATGAGCCACTCGTGATTGATATATGACGTGACGGCGGACGGAGAGACTTCGCCGGCAACTATTTCGTTATAATATAATAATATTACGTACAATGTACACCGCACGGCTCGTTATTATTATTTCTCCTCGCGGCGAGAGAGTTTTATATTCGTTTCGATCTCCTATATAATATATGATAATATATTTATATATTATATGTGTGCCGTGTGCGGCTATATAGCGCTAGGGCCGTCTCTCGTAATATTTTGTCGGCGGACGGTATGAGAGATGCTCGACCCGTGCGCAATATTACATATTATTATTATTATTATTATTATATTATTAAGTTATATTATGTAATACTATCGATATTCCATAGACAGCCGACTAGGTTTTTCGACGATCGACCGAACCGCGAAAATATCGACTTCACTCTCGAACCTCGAAGAGACGGATCCGGTGGGGGGAATAAGGAGCCACGCGATCTCCAGCGATGATGTTGAATACCTAACCCATGATTTTTTTTTTTTCATGATTTTAATCGTATACGCATCGAGTCGTCGCATAATTAATATTATCTACGTCTAGAATTTTAAGTTTTATCTTCACTTTGAATCGGTGGATCCGTTCTTAAGGGCCGTCTTCTACTCACTCAATTCCCCGTGGTATACAGCTGTATGTATATTACACTATATAGTTCTACAATACACGTTACACGTGTTATTATATCTATTCAAGACTCACATTTTACTGCGATATAATATAAAATACGACTCGATGTAGTATCAAACGAAGCGATGTATTCACCGCCATTGTAATATTATACGTATATTATAATAACAGCAGACTGTATTTGTATAATAAGTGCAGCGTGTCTATATACAGGCGGTGGGTGGTGTTCGTTGTTTTCGCGTTAATTGTATATACTTTTTTTCATTTAGCTCTTACATTTCCGTGAGAGAATATATAATGTAATACAGTGTAGTAATACGTTATCAAACGATAATAATAATAATATACCAATTAACTCCCGACACAAACGAAACAACCCGCGCGTGAATAATTAAACCGTTCGTTATAATTAAACGCGTGCAAAGAATTAATATATATATATAATATAGACACGAATATATAATATATACGTATCAGATATATGTACTTACGCCGTATATGCACGTAAAACACGTTGACGAATTAAATCTCATTATTCACTCGAAAACATACTCTTTGTATCCTCGACGCTCGCGCATATAAATGACGTACGTATGGTATTTACACGAATATTATTACGTCACGATTATATCAGAAACCGAAGGGAAAAACGTAAGAGGGAAACTCGCGTGATGTATTATTATCATGGTGTGCAGTATAGGTGGTTTTTTTCATTCTCCGTGAAAATCGTTTCTCGCGCATCGCATGCCACGCGTATATATTTTATGTTGTTATAATAATATAATATCATTTCATTGCTTTTATATACATAATATATTATGGGTGGGTAGGGTACAAAACCGCATTTGTTTCGTGGCGCGCTGTCAATCGTATACAAATAAGTATTATAATAATATATAGGTAGTTACATCACAGGACGTTGTGCAATTTTCGAATTATACATTTTCACTAGTGTCTGGCGTGTGTGTGTGTGTGTGTGTGAAATAATGTCGTTTTGCGATAAAAAAAAATTAGTAAAAACACACGACAACAAAATATTATGTGGAGTAACGGACTATGGCCGCAATACGACAATACAATAATAAATAATAATATTACAATAAATTCACGCGTTGTGTTTCCTCCGATTGTTCTTCGCTTTTCGGAGCATAACAATGCAGAGCACAATATAATATAACAATATAATATATACGCGTAGATACACCACCGCATGCGATAATAACATAATATATTATAATATCACGGATATGGGTGCCTATTTATATGTACAATATATTGTCACACGTGGTGTCGACATCCGAAGTACAGGAGAGCTCGAGCACGAAGGGGATGTTTCCAAAGAGTTCTACTGCAGTTACATCACGTCGCTGCTGTGTAATTCGTTGCTGTTGTGCAGCTCGAGGGTGGTTAAAATAATATTTGGGTTGCAGGGGTAATATTAAATTATTTTAAAACGGCGATATCTTTCTATAATAATGTTATATAATATGCTTTTACATCCCAATGACAATATCCACAAATCACCTCATCGGAACCTCGGTATCTCGAATTCCGGGTTTATCAAAGTTTCTGTACATCGAATATTTTTTTCAGACCATTCATTCGCATATTTTTAATTTCCTCGGTAACTCGAAGTTTCGATATGTCAACATTTGTTATTGGTCCCTCAAGACTTCGAGATACCGCGATAGGTTCTGCTGCAGTGATATACAATATCTATGCGTGCATATCACATAATTTATATACTTATATACATCGATGAACGACTCAGTCCAGCATCTATGTATTATATACGTATTAATATATTAAATATATAAGATATACCTACCCATGCGTAACGCGTGTACGACATTCGACAGTAACACTTTATTGTACTAAGCGCGGTTATGTACGGCGCGGTTTGGACTTTTAAACGAAAGCGCACCATCATCGTATATATTTATCAGATACTATAATATATTATATTATAATATATATAGAGAGAGAGAGAGCCTAAGACCTGCAGGCTGGGCGTAATTATCACATACGGCTTTTGAACACGCGGGCATCTCGAAAATTACCTACAAGAGCAGTAAGTATGCACGTTCATCGTCAATAATTACCGTCAGTTTATATTATGTATGTAGATATGTGATGGCGTAAATGTTCTTGAAAGTCACTCGTCATTATCGCTGTTATACGTCATAATATTATATAGTTACCGCTAATATAACCGCTTATAAAATATATATAGGTAAGTCATATTGACCGATCACGACCACGGATAATGGATAATATATTAAACTCGACAACAATTCCTCGCTGCAATGACTGCGCGAAGCTTATATTAGGCGATTCTACGCGTTAATAATAATATTTAATAGTAATAATAATTTATTCGACTGAATAAAACGTACCGAAGCTCAATTTACAGTGCAGATAAACTGGAACAATATTACAGAAAAAAATACGACATTAAGTACAGTGTATAAGTATTTTATATAAAACATTTACAACAAGTGTCTTAAAAATAATAATACGATGTTAGGCCTTCCTTAGTTTTATACTAATTATATATTATAAGAGTTGTACAATATTATTATTATTATTACGCGTTTACGAATATATTAAATATCATGCTTTGTTGATGCTGCAGTTGTCGCGACTACTCGCGATGTATATTATATTTTACTCCCGAGAGATAGAAAAGTTTCGTCCTCGCGCAGTTGACCGGAATTAAAACCATAATATGGAGGTTTGGCGAGGTACAACTGCAGTAGCATCATAGCAGTATTATTACTATTGCTGAAGTGAACATGGACGAAGAATGACACGACAGTCGTCTACGGCATTGTAGTTTTGTAGATATGGTGACAGCATGCAGGTGCTCGATTACACGTAATATATGGAACTTGTGGAAATTCGCGAAACCGAGAGACAAAAAACATGGCTTGTGTTAAAATATTATACAGTTCAACGTCATATGAGCGAAAACTTTTATTGTCAGAATAGTTTATATTATATTAATATCGAGCTGATATTATATTATTATATTAGATAGGTATCAGTTTTAGATAAAAAAAAAAAAAAAACCATGTCAGTTTATCGTCAGTGAGATGACAATTTATTTATTTATTCCGTACGTGACGTCAAGACGATTTTATATTAATATGATACAGGTAGGTAGATACTCCCTTCTCGGTCACCCTTCTCGCTGCAGTATGCCGTACGAGTGAGTAATGACGTCTTATACGACTCAATCGGATCCACGCAGACCGATTCGGATATCGGATCATATAGGAACTGTCTATGTAATATCGTTATTGCTTTGTTAATACATCGTTGTGAGACCAATGCCATTATAAAATAGGCGTTGTTTTATGTGCGCATATAATATATTACATAATATATATTATTATAATAAAGTACAATATATATTATAATGTATATTATAGCACTACTGTTGTACTTACCGGTAGCTCCCGCCGCATAAATACCTGCTACATAGATGCTTTGGTCCGATACGGTTCCTCTCGTCTCCCGGGGGGGTCCGAACACTATACAATAATAATAATAATAATAATATAATAATGGTAATAATATATAATGCGCATTCTGTCGATGGGTCCGCCGCCACCGTTTAGATTGAGACGTAAACCGTTTCGTGTGCTTTGTTGTTTTTGTTTTTTTTTTTTTTTTCCGTTTGTTTTTTTTTTTTTACTTTACACAAGAACAATGGCGACATTAAATCGGTACAAACGGCCGTCCACCGAGGAGGTCGAGAGAGCGGTGAATTGTTAGGCAGGGGCGGGGGGGGGAGAGTGAGAGAGAGAAAAAAAACACCGTGACTTAACTTATTGCCTGCCATTATCAAACGACAGTGTTTTTAAACGACCGTACGGCGGCGGCGGCGGCTGTGCCACACGACATCCGAAGATTAACGACGAGCGATCAAATCAAACGTCGATACGACCGTGTCTGGGGCAAATCTTTGGGGGTTCTATCGGTGCGGGCTTATATTTTATTTTCGTTTACACTCACGGCCGCCGCCGCCTGGTAGTCACGACTTACGTATAGGTATATGTATATTGTACCTACCTATATGTATGTATGTACGGGTGACTAACTCGAAGCACGCCCCCCCCCCTCTCACACACGACCTATCTGAGCCGGCGTTACAGTGTACACTACAATATTGAGTTCGGGGCGTTCACTGTTGCTGGTCACATAAAGGTATAGGTATAGATTTAAAAAATAAAATACGAATTTTTATTCTGGGCGAAGGTAAAAAGATAATAAATCCGACAGCACGTCACGACGGAATATACGTGATACGACGTCCGCGACTATATTCGTCCAGACTACTTTTGCCGAGACATCCGATTGTGGGCTCGTCGTAGGTGTCGATAGGTATTAGTTTAAGTAAATTTTATAATGTAGGTAGGAACTGCAGTAACAATGACAAATTTCTACCAAATTTGTTGCCGAGAATAATTCATAACTGAATAAAATCGTGAAGGAAAATAATTATTAACTCGAGTCTCCTAAGGGTACACGAATTTGTGTTCTTTCAACTTGATCATTAACCCACTATACGGTTTATCCGTCAACGTTGCGGCTCAGCCTTGTCTAAACATAATATTTATATATGAAATATGATATACATTCACTATATTCGTGTAATGAAAGACGGCCACGTCGTTATTGGCGTGTTATGATTACCATTTACCTGTAATGTATCAATGCTGACTTCCCGTATATATATATATATATGTAGACGAACCAACATACTATAATATGCCACTTTATGCACTCCAGCTACAATTTTGTAGCAATCTTATATTTTTATTATCGTATTCTCCAAATAGATGTATTATACAGGAACCTATACCTAAATATATTTATCATATACACTATTTGCAGCGACGGAGGTCAGTCATGTGTGTCGTTATAGGAACGTCGTCGTTATAAGAACGATGCATTATGAACTTATATGTTATTATATTGTATTTATTTCTCCTAACAACATCCATACAAGAGGCAATAAACAACTGCATGTCTGCATGTTTTGAAATAACAATTTATAGGTACCGCGTGTACGTTATACTTACGTCACGTGATATCGTATGCATCTAATGACGTGATCGTTGAACTATAATTATAGGAAAAACATAAGGTCGTTCGATATATTATCACAACTCACTCAATTTGAAATGTAAATTTCATATACGTACCTATTGCGTACATAATATATCATTATAATATAGTTTGCTGCATACAACCCATCAGAAATCTACTGACCCACAAACGCGTATTTTGGTTTGGTTTATTTTCCCCGCATAATATGTTATCCGAATATATATAACTAAACTCATTTAAAAAATACCTACCGATTTCAATTTACTGCCCGTAACATTATTATAATATATCTACGCTGATTAATATAACTATGATTTTTTATTCAAACTATTAAGTTCGTTGAGATAAAAAGTTTTATTAAAAATATTATTACTGTATGATAAATAATTTGTATACAACCTATATCACTGCAGTATGATACGTCTTATAAATGGCCTTAAATTATATTTGTATACTACCATGTTAAACTGAAAGTAAGTCTTGGCATTGAGATGAGGAGTGAGGACATTATTTCAAGTGGAAACTTTGACATAGATTAATGTTTCTTTTTTCTACCAATCGATCAAGTTTTAACTTACTTTTTAAAACAATAATTTCATTCATATTGATGATGTTTTATTTACTAGCAAAACGAAATATTACTAACTACATCTAACTGCAGATCCCGTGAGTGAGAAATCGATTGTTCAAAACAAAAACCGTTCAGGAAAATGTCATGACTACAAATTGTTCAAGTCAAAATGACAAATTACTCTTTTCTACTATGAACATGAACAAAGTGAATTCTAAATTCTAAAATGTGACACATTTTTTAGAGTATATAATATATTAAAAGTAATTTAATATTATCTTTTGACGAATGATTTAGACAACTTATTAGAAATAACCTATAATACCTATATTCACATCGCATTGAATAATAATGCTAATTATTACTATATTATAGCCTATAGGTAATTGGTATTTTATGAAACCTTAATCTTAACCTATATCATCTCTGGACGGTTCGGTGAATTCATACATCACAGGCAATATATTATTATATTTTTATATTGTCTTGTAAACAAAAATTTATAACATTTACTTATGTCGCATGTATATATGTATACAATATAATTTAATATACGGATGGCGAAAACAAAAATAATAATATTTCGTTGTTTCCGCTCGTTTATATTATTATTCGTGCAGGGTGGTAAAAACGCCAACACACACACACACACACACACACACATATATATATATAATATAACTGGCATTACTGCGCTATCGTTGCGGGCTGCACGTCCGCGCGAGTTCTATATACACGAAATAACGACGTCTCGTTAGGCGACGATCAAACTACGGTGCGCCTCGGCGGGGGGGGGGAAGAGACGTTGGATCTCAATTTCTTGCGAGGCCAACACTCTCCTCGAGCGCAAGACATCTCTCGAAACCGACGGACGGCCGGGAACGGCGGCGGGTGCGGAGAGACCTGCAGCAGCAACTTTGGCGCGGACGCTTCGAACTGTGAATAAATTACCATAACAATTGAAGGATATAACGATTCCTGAGGGCTATACACCAAAACGGTATACTTATATATATATTATATATAAATTGAGAGAGATAGAGAGAGGGGGGAGTGCAGCAACTCTCCATATATATATATATCCATCCACATTCCGCCGCCAAGTGCGTCTGTTTTCGCGAGCGCGACGTCCCGAGGGAATCAATTCCGAGAATTCGCGAGCGCTGGCAGACTTGATTAAAAAGGTTTTGTGCACATCGGTAGCAGCGGTGGTAGTGGTGGTGATGGTGGTGGTGCCAGGAGCTTTTCGGTTTTCGAGGCGTAGAGCCCAAACATCGTCGACGACGACGACTCCGACGGCGATGACGGCGACGACGATGATTATGATAATAATAATAATAATAAAGATATTCTTTTATTTCGTTTTCCCTGCAGCTCCATTCAACGCTGACCGCAACGTGTACCACTATATTGTGCGATTATTTGATAGTACTGTCAATACAACATTATAATGTTCGTAGGTCAAGTATAGGCAGGTAGGTAGGTAGTACGTGTACAGTGACGCACTTATCTGGGCATTGGCGTTTCGCGTCTCTATTCGATTACAAACGTATAATATGCGTCTAAAAAATATATATATATAGGCGCGACGCCTTAAACTGTTTACGTATGTGCGTCGCAGTTTATGTAAATTTATATAGTCATTTATCTACTTAATATATAAACTTAAACAGACGTATACTTAAGCGCCTCGCGAAACAGATATAATGTTATTATGACGTGCCTATATCATTATCATGTAGTCGAGGCGTTTTGTTTAGGCAGCCCCAGGGACGTCCAGGAGTGTTTCCGTGCCGGGTCCGAATATAATATAATAATATTATTATGTACGGTAGACGGGCTCGAGGGTAGCGGGTGTAATTATATTGCAAACAATGTGAGCGTACGTCACCGACGACAGGCGCAGGTACGCAACACAATAATATTATAAAAAGTCCAGCTTGTGTTGTCCCGAGCGATTGACCCATACGACATAATGTGTAATCGTCCTGTATCCTGATATACTCAAGTACTGAAAAAATCGTAAGATGGGCTCGAGGGTGATGCCAGCTATGCATAACAATGTGCGCGTACGTCCTGGACAGCACATGACACGATATGCGCATACAATACGAGTCATATAGAAAATATAAAGCGTAGAAACGCCAATCACCAATAATAACGAAAAACAAATTAAATTAAATTCCTAACAAAGCGTGGCGTGCTACTAGAAATTTTTCCACTGTACGATACCAAACAAAACATATTTGTGATTCCTTCATTTTCCTTGCAAAGAAAAAATAGTTAGTAGCATGCTACTTATAATATAATATACCAACGACATTTTTTTTTTAATAAAGATAGAAAAATTTATAAGGAATCTTCTATTCAATTTTCAAATTTTAGATATAAATAGAATAGTTACATAACTCAAAACTGTCGTGATTTTGTAAAAAACTTCCAACTCCAGATGCTCACAAAAAATTATTATGGATTTTCGCTCAGTTTTTTATTCTTACACTTAATACTTTACATTGTACTATAAGCTTATAAATTATTTTTAAATCATAAATAATTATACCTGATAATAATTCATATTAAAGAAAAATCAGAGTTTAATATATTTTGGTGAAATTAATGTCGTTATATTTTGTATACGAATATTATCGTTTGCATTCGGTTAGACTAAACAAGATACCAAAAAGTAAAAACATTAAGATTGTTTAGAGGTAAGTACTATTTTTTCTTTTAAATCAGTAACTTCTATATGTATAAATCCTTAATAGAAATATTATATAGATAAACTACGTGTTCAGAAAGGGAAAGGCATTCACTGCATGTTTATAAATCCAAATTACTTGAACGCAAAAAAAAGGAGAGTTATAAAATTGAGTTTTTTTTACTCGTAGAAAATATTCAAGCGTTGATAACGGATGTAACGACAACGCGTCATTGAGTATAATGACGTGACGTGTATAATTACATACCAAAAATATTTTATTTCCAGTTCTGGCCAAGACAAGAATATTGTTGAATACCCAAAGAATATCGTATATATTAATTATTGGTATAGGTATTAACGTTGGTAAATGATATTTTGTGTGTCAATAATGATATTGCGAGAGGCGTATATAATTATGATAATTTATTAAACTAATATACTGTATGATCATAGCAATACAAATTATTGCAGATTACTGACATTGGATGTGCACACATTTTGGAATAATGTTTAACATATTATCTATAACGGTGGATTAAATATATAATATATTACGAAGTTGTCAATTTCTCTAATCAAACCAAAAAGTTTTTGTACCTGAATGTTAAAATAAGAGCATTAAAATAACCATTAAAAATATGTCCAATACGAGTATTTATGTATTGAAAATCCGAACGTTGAGCACTGACAGTATAACTCTTCTCATAAACCTTATGATATCATAAGTCATCGAATTACGAAATACAAGGTCGTGATACTGGTGAGCTCATGCTCATTAGATTATAATAACATAATATAGTACTCGTTTTACAAGGAAAACAAAACGAACGTAAAAATAAGTGTGATATAATACGTAAACATTCTTGCTTGGTAAATAAAATATATTTTTCATATTGATCTTTATTCTGCACTGACAATATAGGTTAAGCCATTAGCATTACATGCATTAACGTTTAAAAAAATTAAGCTAATAGTAGTTACCTACTTCTTGCTGACAGTTTCTTAAATAATAAAAAAATAAAAACAAATGGAACAAAATTACATATTTTTTATTAAGATATATTCGATAGATACAGTTGTTTATACATTTTATATTATATTTATAATATTACATCAAAGTAAGGTCCGTCACATCAGCACCCCAAGTTCTGAATGTATCTAACAAAATTACACAATATTTGTACATATAACAAATTTTATTGGCGTTGATAAAGCGAATTTATAATTTATAATATAAAATATAATACCTAACAATAAATTTATTTTTCTATGCCGCTTGAATCAATCATGAATATGTTCTGACTGTAGTGACCAAGCGTTCAATTTTCGGCCAATAACTTACCATCCGTGAAGTAAACACTACGCACATAATGACCATGGAAAGTTTTTGTTATTAATTTTTGAACGGAGTTGTATAATTTGTGTACCAAAGAGAGAGAGAGAGAGAGAGAGAGAGAGAGAATGTATATACCACCTAACCATAATATCCATATTATATACCTACTTATATTATCTATAGTCTATACTATGTTTTTAATATTTTTTATCGTACCAAAATACACCAATAGCTATGTGTAATTTGTAAATTAAATCTGAGCGAATGAGACGGTATCTTAGTGGTTTACTAGATAATAAAGTATACATCTCAAAAAATCAACAAATAATAATTACCATACTCGAGGAAAACAAAATGAACAAGGATATGTTGGTATATTGTTTTATAATCACTGTGTTTTAAATTGAATTTTGTGTTAACTTAAATGTACAACCAATTTATTGTTTAAGTTATATATTCATAACCGATAACCCAATAATTTTCCAAATATTGTTCTCAATCCACTCATCCGGCTGTAGCCAGTTACCATTTTTTTGCTCAAAAAATCCCCTCGTGTGGATAATAATATATTAAAACAAATTAGGCACATAATAATTTAACGAATCATAGAATAAACAATGGTAAACATTGTACGAGCCTCCAAAAAATATCCCTCTGATAGTCACATGGTGAAAAAAGCATATTATTATTAAAATAATAATAATTGTAATATGTTGTAGACTGCAGTGGTGTAGTGGACTCCGGACAAACATAACGTGCATATATAAATTAGAAGCCAATGCCCAGCAACGGTGTGAGTTGGTATTTTTTTAAATAACTCCGTTTACATAAGTATAATATAAAATTGGTGTATGACATGATAATATTTTAATTTCTGTTTCAGAATAATAATATAATAATATAGAGATTCGTTAAAACGATATAATATTATACTCTTCGAACTGTATCAGCGTTTCGGATCTCAACATTGAATAATGTCATAAACGAGTCTTTTTTTAAATAAATAAAAAAAATTGAATGTATAGATTTCGAGTCGATTGCGCGTTCAAGAATATTTTTAATTATTTCATTTCGACTCTACGTTGACAGCAAAATAATATACTAGTTGTGACATGTAATTCAACGTTTAAACGTCACACCTTATATATTATTATAATGGGTGTAAACAATTTCTAACTTTAAAACGTCAAAATTATACGCACTTGGGTCGAAAACTGACAATATATTGCGAGTCTGTTAGGTATAGGTATACACGGCATCAAGATGGAGAAATAACTAGAGAACTGGATAACAGATGCATTTTTCCAAGCGAATATTATACAATACTGTACGATAACTATATGTAATATAACTTATATATGTGTGTATTAATATTAATATAGTAGAAAAAATGTTGATATTAATTTGTAACTATATACCTGCAGTATTATACACTATATCGATAGGGATCGAGAAATAATAACCACCGAAAACCAAAAACCTCACAATACGTACCTGTTGCAATAATTTGTATAATAATATCATCGTTTATCGACCGAAAGGATTCAGAGTGCGATACGATAAAATCTAATATTATATTGCGTAATAATGTTATTATAATCACATAATATTATGACCTCATGTTGTACACCCGATACGAAAACGTCACACGCATCCAATATTTGAACAAGAGTAGTTGAGTTCGAACGCGTCCGATTTCATTAGGAAATATTAAATTAAGTATTCCGCCCGCATTAATTACGAAACTGATAAAATAATAATATAAAGGGTCCGCGGCCTATATACTATAATATAATATATATAGGAACGAACATTTTTCACATTCCTCGTCGTCGCAACGCATTACTATCGGTCCTCGTGTGCTTACATTATATTATTATATTCTCTTTGTCGGGTGAGTTTTTTTCCTCAGTTCTAGTCGATTAATTTTTTTTTTTTTTTTTGTCACCAAAAGTCTCCATTAGTATCATTTATATATCATATATATATATATATATAATTATGTATATGCACTCGCGTTTTCAGCACAATTATTTCCTACAAAAATAAATAATATACAGCCGCACACACATAATAATATATAAATATGTATATACGGCGCGCGTACACAGTACACACACACGACCGGGTCTAACGTGGCCGGGACCCTATCGGCCCACATCTCGCCGTCGCCGCCGTTCCTTCTATGTTTTTCCAACCGTAATGAATGGCTCGCATTAGCGATATTAATGGTAGCTCGTAATTATTATTTATTTCGAGTAAAAACGAAAAAAAAAAAAAATTAAAATAAAGAGAGAAAAGTAAAATATAAAAACGGAGGGTATGAAAAAAACACGCGCACACACACACACACACAACAGAAGCGTAGCAAAAGATTTTTAATTAAAACGTGTTTGGATCAGCATAATTCCTCACGGCGTACGCATTATTATTTATATACAACATGTGTATATATAGGTATTATGACTGCAGACTACAACTCTCTACGCAGGTACCTACAATACCGCATATTATTGTGTATATAATATTGTGTACGAATCGAACTCGGTGGTGATGAAAACGAGCGATCGTTTAGTCCTAGCCGACCGAGTGGTGTCTTTAGTCGCATTTAATAATATCATATTCAGTGTTAGGCCTTACCTAGATAATTTTTTTTTATCTTTTATCTCATCTAGATAAATAAATATAAGTCATCTAAGTATTTGTTTTAGCTAAAAATTTCACTTATCTAGATAAATTTATAAGATAAATCTTTTTGTGAAAATTAGCTAAATTTGTTTGAAAATGTTTCATTTTAATCTCATCGTCTCGGGCACAATTTGTACGTAATATACCATATTGGACTAAAAATATATGATGTTATTCTGAAAATACTATAAATTAATCCTATTTAGTAGGTACTTATTACTTATTAATTATCAATATTCTGTATTAGTCATTCTGTTATAAATATATATAAAATATGTACTCACATGACGGTATATATATTTTTTTAAATTTAAACTAATTATTAGTTATTTTAATTTTAATTTGTATAATTATCTGTTATTTATCTAGATAAAATATTTTTACCTTTTATCTTTTTGTTAGATGAATTTGATTTGTTTATCTTTTATATGTATCTTTATCCAAATGATTTTTTTGTTATCTGTTCCTAACACTGATCATATTATATACGTTTGCCTGACCTTTGCAGTACAGTGTACACCCACTACACCCACAGTGTGGCGATAATATATTTATATAAAACGCGTTTATAGTAATAATAATAATAATATGCGTTTACGCTGGGCATTGCATATTTTTATCGTTCGTTGTAAAAATAATAAGAACTTGGACTTTCAATTATATAGTAGGTGCCTACCTTTATACGCCGAGGATTGAGGATTAATGACGGTAAAGCCGTGAAGACCGTTGCGCGTACAATATATAATATACTTGATATTATGTTTCTATATCGTACACGTACATAATATTATATCACATCATATCGTAACAAAGTGTTTGGTTTTGTCGTAGCGATTGCACGTCACCGAGGAAAGTATATTACCTATATCATACCTAAGAACGATTTTTATACCACTCCAACGTAAATGCACAATATATATTGTTTTTTCTTATGTATTTTATCCCCAACAATGCCATTAATTGTACAATATAACAATATGCAACTCGTCCGACGACTCTGTGCGATCAGCTCCCACGGTTTCCAACGTCATCGCGGAAAAGGTCTATAATATAAATTTCTGCGCACCTATATCTGTATTATGTTAAGACGTGTCCATTATTTCACGTTTTAGAATAATATGTATAATGCATATATTATGTAGACCGAAGTTTATATGCACGAGTGCTTGTACGGTGTACTTATTTGAAGTATTAATTATATTGATGTATTTCGGAGCGTATTTTTTCATTTCTTTTTTTATCGAAACAGTTTTTATATATAATTATATACATATTATATTATATTATATGGTATAATTTATACGGTATAAGATATAATGTTAGACAATTTCAATTTGTTTTTAATACTTTAAAAATTAAAAAAAAAAATAGCACATTTTTCATGTCAACACACTTATATATTGTATAGTAATAACCAAATTACTTAATAAATTACCTAAGTACAGGTACAGTAATACAGAATATGAATTTGACATTTTTCTCATAATAAAAAAAACACTTTATTGAGTACGCTAAAACTTTCATATTTCATTATATGCTTTTACATACAAATCAAAACTTTAAAAATATATAATAAAATATGAATAATAATAATATAATATTGTTCTATACTCCTAAATTATTATTACGCTAACAAAAAAAAAAAATATATAAATATATACATATATTTAAATATTTTCATTAAACATAGATGCTGTGTTCTTTGTTTGTTTGATTTTAATTTTTACAACTATTGAAAAGTTTACAAGTTCTGGTGCATTATTTTAATGGTACCTATATATATAATGCTCATCGACGAATTAAACCGGAAACATGATTAAACGCACTTTTATGTGAATAATTTATTATTTTACAGAAAATTAAATTGTTTAACGTTTATATTATTATTATAGTTTTTACATAATTCAAGTTTCCCTAAAATTTAACATCACAAAACTCGTTTAACACATTCAAACTAAAATATATATTACATAATATATAAACTAATTCTTGAATAATTCAATGTGTTATAACTTATTAATACCTTACAAAGATTCTGAGTAGTGCGACGATCGTATTGGTTTTACAATGATGTTTGTTTTTAGAAAATATAAGACGATAATATAGAGCGCTGCAGTCAAATAATACTGTTAATTATTTTAAAACACTTAGTAAAACATTATATTATACGATAATTATTATATTTTACTAAGAAATTATCATTTTAATCAAACATTTTTTTGAGATTAATCGCATTATTATTCTTTCTAAGTATTCGTAGCTCGTCGTAGGTCAGACAATTTTTTATCACTTCTCGCGACCGGTTCAAAGGAAACATTCATTAAATTTTACGTCTCCGTCTTATGTAAGATATCGCATTATATTTAGTTTTATCTATATTATATTATTATACATAAAAATAATGGAATTATGTAATGTTGAAATAAACACGCTTATAAGGCCTATTGTCGAAACGAAATAATTGGGCTGTACAATGTTTAAAACAATCGAAAATATTACACATCGGTTATTGTTGATAAAAAAATATCAATATAAAACATAAGAGTTCTATGACAGTATTCGTCACGTTACATCATACTTATTTACAGGTATAATTTACAATATTAAATACGAATTAAAAAAAAAAAACAAAATAATCGATTGTTATTCGACGGAATTATCGACAATATTTTAACTCATCACTGCAATATAAACTATTATTGACTATTGTTATACTTACTAATATTGAATATAATATAATACCTATGTCGTGTTCTTTGTGTAAGGTGACCACAAAACTATAGGCAAACGATTAGAGGTTAGGTAAGTACCTACTTTGTAATAAATAATAATTATGTTATATATAGTGTGGCTCAGGACCACACAGACCTATCCAACTTTAATTATTGTACCTACTCTTAGAGACAATTCACGTTTTGATCGACTCGTAAGTACCCTAGACCGTTAGGTTGAATCGAAACAAAATTGTTGTCATACTTAACGATTGGGCGAATGTTTTTTTCCTCAGAATATACGGTTTGGGTGAATAAGTATGAAATGATTATAATTTATTTTTTTTAATACCCGCGGCAACATGAGCCATCGGGTGTAGAATTAACAGTTATAAACTTTAAAATAAATAATGGTTTAAACATTCAATACATTGCGTGGAAGTTTATGATATTTTAGAATAGAGCTTGGTGGTGGTTATGAATTTGATGATGTTGGAGGTTGACTGGGGTTGGTATCTGGAGTTTATAAGTAAATTAACTTATATATTGTATGTACACTGTCAATGGAAAAAATAAAGCAACATACGAAGTTCAAAATAAATAATTAATATTGAACTCTTAACTATAAAAAGGTATAGGTATTGGTACCTACCTAATATTGTTATATTTAACATTAATAACAATTTGCAATTAGTAAAATAAAACCAAACATGATATACCGACATAATAGACACAATTAATAAGGAACACTATTTTTAAAAACTTTTGCATCAAAGTCACCAGGTTTTTATTTTACGAGGGTAGAAATAATTTCACTCACCCAAACCTGGTATAATATAATATGACAGTCAGCCAAACATGCTATTCATTTTTAATTATCACCTTCGATCACCGCCCAGTAAAACGTATACTGTAATATAATATTATTCAGGTACATAGGTATGATATCATAATAATAATATTATAATAATCAATAATTATAATTCCGGATTAGCGTCAATAAGTATCTAGTAGAAGCTATTGATACGAAACAGAAACTCGTAAGCGCTATTATCTGTGCCTGCACGTTGGTTTATACAATATTTTGATTAATCAATTAGTTATTAGTGTATTTAAATTGTAACATGTTACCCAGGTACCCATATATCTCGCTTGCGTAAAAAACACCGACGTACAAACACACATAATTATTATTTTAATTTTCATAAGTCTGAAGTTTTCAAGGCTTTAGTCGACCATTGCTGGGACGTTTATTGTTATAACACAAATTAAAAACCTAGTATGAGATCCCCGACCTGTTGTACGACGACCCTGCGAATAATAATAAAATATAATATGTATAATTCACCGTTGTAGTCGAACGTGCAGGAATATAAACGAAGATAAAATAAAAAATAAAAATCAGATATCGGTGAAATAAATTGTTATTTACGCGTTCTGTCTTTACGCTTGTTCTGCGCATAGTGTCGCCCTCGTTTGTCCACGTGGGTTTAGTTTTTGTCCCTCGGGCCAACAGAGGGCACTACGAGGGTGAGTTTTGCACCGCAGCGAAATATAATTTCTGCGACCGTCGACAGAGAAACGAACCCAATACCTACCCGTCTCGTCGTAAATGCACAATTCAATAGTTGCACGATTACATTATTTTATATGACAGTGCTTGAATTAGAAAACAAATCAGAAGAAGGGCGCTAAAGTGTAAAAAAAAATATGCGCACCTGATGACTTAAATTACTTATTGATAAGGATTTAACTATTACCTATAAGGCTATCCGATAAATATTTATTTTTTTTAATAGCTTTTCTACCCCCCTCCTATTTCAAGCAGTGGCACTGGACTATAATTAATTATAATTCAACTACCATAATATTATTATGTGGTAAGCCAATAAATATTTTAATCTGTTGTGCGGTTAATAGCTATTTACTTTATCGAATACATATTTACGTAATACGAAATGAATACTTGTGTATTAGTATTACTGAAAAACTTTTATAAAAATTAAAAAAATGAATAACAATGTTTTCTATATTAAATGTTTCACTAATAATTTAATCATAACGAACTGCAGTATAGTATATGTCTTGCATTATTTTTTTTTTTTATCTTAATTACAATGGTACTTGTATTTCATGATAAGTCTCAATTTAATGTACAACATTATAAATTGTCCTTTTAACATCCCATTACTTATACCAGATTTACCCCATAACATAAGTACTTAATATTGAATAAATATTAATTTCTATAAATAATAATACCTATACTTATGATTATATGAATAATTGAACATGTTTTTTTTTTATTTACCTACTTTTAAATGATATAGTAACATTTGTTGTTTGTGTACTAAAATAAAATTAGTAATTATTAAAAATATTGTAATTTTTTATTTTCGATGAATAAACAAGTCTTATAATAAATAATTATTGTAGTTTGTAGACCTCCAAAAATGTAAATAAATGTATTTTTTTAGATCTCAGAATTAAAAAATATAAGTAGTTAAGTAAGTACTATGTAATAATTATAGCTTGGATGGTGGTAATGTGCCAACAATAATATGAAATTAAATATTCTAAAATATTTAATGAAACAGATCAATAAACAATAATAATTTGCTGTAATGTTCATATACATTTATTAAACTTATTGTTAGGCTTCTTGAATTGTTTTTTTAGGTTTTAGATATTTGTATTACATTTAATATACTGAACACCACAGCAAAAAAATGTATTAGAACTTTATTTTTTGTGGATTTTGATGACGCTTATAAAACCATATAAGTATACAATTATTAGTTATTATTATATACTCAATACTATGAATTTTATTGTATTGATTCCTTAATTGTTTTACATAAAAATAATATAGTAATTTAAAAATGATATAAGAATTTTTTTTATATTTTTACAATTTTTTTGATAGTATAGGTCATATTTTGTAAATCATATTAGCTGTAGGTCATTTTATTTTATTATTATTAGATTTAATGCGTACAGGTGCTCGTTCACTCTACGCAATCATGTCATACATGCTTTTATACAGAGCGTAGGTAGGTATTATTGTTGGTGTCATTACTCAAGCTAACGCACGAATATGAAACGTGATCTATTAATAATCTTTTAAAAATGTGTAATACATTTTGAATGATCAATGAATAATATATAATTTTTTAACGCATTTAATCATGTGATATTTGTTTGTTCTAAACACTCTAATAATAATATATTAAGTATAACACATATAAATATTCTCAAAAAATATGAGGTTATGAGCTTAAGGTCAACAACAATCCGGTCGAGATGTGATAAGAAATTGTCTGACCTACGACATGCTAGGAATCCTTAGAAAAATAATAATCTATAATATCCATGGCCATAGCGTTTTGGAGCAGAACAACTAAAAACAAATTACGTTAAAACTAAAAACTAGAATGTTTAAGCAATATCAGTTTGCGCCAAAATAGATTTTGTTTCTTTGTTGTAATTAAAAAAATATTAACAGTGGAAACCTATTCTTTTTTCTGAATATTTATTTAAGTATATAATAAATATAGAATAATTTTAAAAACGTTTTTGATCTTTTTAAGCATTAGGAGGTACCTAGTCAATAGTCTGATCATTAATAATTTTTTTTAAATAATATATGTATATTATAACATATAACTTTTTATTAATAAGAGATTTAAATTAAAAAGTTGAACAAATTCATCAAAATTATAACAATTTTCAAAATATTTTGTAATTAATAATTCATCTAACTTAAGATTTTAATACCTAAAACTGAAAATTGTAATATAAGGTTTTTCATATTTTGGTATTAAAGCATTTTAAAACCATGCATGACCAAAATTTTTTTTTAAAGACATTTAAATTTTTAGTTTTGACAACATTTGATATATTTTGAAAAGCTTAAGCTATTTACACCATAAGAGATGAGTCATGAACCCATATCACACCATTTTACGTAAGCAGTATAAGTCAGAGCTTGAAACCGAAAATATTTTTTTCAGTTATGGTATCGATATTGGGTTTTTAACGGTGTTCAATATCGATTTCAAGCCCTGGTATAGGTATCTTGATATAACGTGAAACTATATTAAAATAATCTAATATTAGCGTTGTTTTTGACAAAAATTAGTTTAAGTTCAGAATCATTTTAACATAAATATATGTTTGGGCTGTTTTTTGTTTCTAACCGATTTTTCATAAGGTTTTCGTTGTCACGGTTACTTAATAACAGAAACATATTTATGATTTATAGACTATTATCGTGTAGAGAAAAAACATCGGGTAGTGTGTTATAGTTTTTTTTTTATAGGTAATTATAATGCTTTATAATTGAATTAAAATTCAACAGATTTGTCACAGTGACCTACTTATAATGACGAGGTTCGCTTGGAAATCTACTACAACATCAGATGAAAGAGCTAGTTCTTTGGGTTTATAATTTTACATTACTCAGTTATTCTGTTATAATAATTTATAGTCTGCAATAACATTTAAAAAAATTTAAAAGATTTAAGAAGTAAATATATTTATATAAATAACCTTTAGTTAGACAATTTAAAATACATTTTAAATCGCATTTTAGTAACCAACTATAAATTATGTGTGACATAAAAATATATATTTATTTATATGAGAACCAATAATTAGCCTGGATCAACACCCACCTGGTTCAGGCCGCACTTCTGACTTTGAGTAGAAGTTTATATTTTACAACAATATGACGTGTGCCACATAATATATTATGTTCTCTTCGCTATATATAATAGTTACTGTCTCCCTAATCGAAAAAATCCTTTCAAAATGTCCAATTTATCCTCGAGTTCTTTTATAACTTATTCACTTAAGATAAGTTCACTAATTGTCTTGAACAATTTGTATATTTAGGGTTCTTCTTCGATTTCGTTTGTTGTATTAATCTGTTCATATTGTTGTATATTGTATACATTACCAATGGTAAATTTACTAGTGTATCGTATTTAATACGTGCAATGGGCATAATAAGATTTTTATATAAATGTTTGAGAGTACCTTTTGGTTTTTAGCCGGGCCTATAATAAGTCGAAATTGTGGCCTAGTACATAAGTTTACTTAGTTGTGTACTCTGTTAAGAATTTCCCATTCCTCTTTCCAATTAATCCTCCGCATGTAATTCATTGAATAGTTATAATAATTAAAAATCTAAATTTAAAAAAAAAAACCATTTAACAATAAAATTTATAACAGATCAACTATAACAGAAATCTGATGATTCTTGGGTCTATTGACTATTTTAAAATTGTATGGTGTATATTACCTATATAGCTGCAGATTGTATATATATCAGTTTATGAAATTTCAAAGAATTACATCACGGTTCATAAATTAATTATATACTAATATGTAGATACACCTAATATATTAGTATTATGTGTTTTAATGTTTAGAAATTTAATAATAAAAAACTGAGGGGTTGCAGGCGCCATTTCATATTTTATGGTGTGCACTCCGTTCATTTGACCTGCGGTCTTTAGTTCTCACGGCGTTCCGTATACACACGTCGTACATAGTCTAATATTATTATATTTGGTAAAAAACTATTTTTACACGATCTATATATTATAATAGGTAGGTACCTAGTACCTACTATAATAATATGACGTTGCTCGAGCGGCACAGTGCTTGGGCTTCGACTGCAGTATTGTATGAACCACGACAACCACGACGACGACGACGACGACGGTGGCAATTAATTCGTGTCCGCCTCTATCCGCGGCGATTGATGTGTGGCGCGTTGGCGTATATGCGTTTTGATACACCGATGCGTGCGTGCGTGCGTGTGTGTGTGTGTGTGTGTGTGTGTGTGTGTGTGTGTGTGTGTGTGTGTGTGTGTGTGTGTGTGTGTGTGTGTGTGTGTGTGTGTGTGTTCCGTTAACAGCGTTCGCCAATTAAAGGCACTTGTCACACTTGTCAACGTCCGCCGCCGCCGCTCAATAATACGGGCCGAAAACGCTGCTTGATCGATAGTCACCACCACTCGCGTGATTTTCAATGACTTTGCATGGGAATACATGTATATTATAATATATATATTATTGTACACCTATACTGCACGGAACTCGGCTATATTATATGCACGATGATAGTATAATACACCCACCGAGCTGTCCTATTTCGGGTATTACCGCGGTACGACGCGTTACCGTTGCTCGCGCGTAAATCCGCGTCGACGAAGTAAAGCCGCTATCGATCAGGCTCAGTGTATAGGTACACAATAGGTGTATATAGGTAATGATAATCGTTCGAAAACCAGTCGTTGTCGAACGCAGCTGGTGCAGAGACATCATCCGATTTAGGATGTAGTAAGACTCAAATGTAAGGTGACTACAGTCCATAGTATGCAATGGTGAGTAGGTGGATATGCTGACCCTGCCGAGAGTCTTTCTAAAAGTATTATAAAGCAGTAACTTCATCATCATTACCCCTGGTACAAAACCACAAAAGTATTGATTTCAAATATTCGATGAACGCATTTTCTAAAAAAAAAAATCAATAAACATACTGTGAGTATTATACGTATATACGTTAAAGAAAGTCCACGATTATGAACATAATAATATCTTTGATAGGAAAAACAGGTAGGTATATTATGGTAGTCTGACACTCGATTTTATTTATTTTTTTATATTTTCTTTAAATTTTAATTTATACAAGTACCTTTATAATGACAACATATTTTACAGTAAGTCGCTAATAAAATTTAAAATGTCCATTGTTTGAATGTAGTTTTCTAACCTTTTTTATTGATAAGTACCCATGACAAATATATTTTTACAAAAAATGAATACAAAAATTTAAATATTTACAAAAAATGTAATATTTCGAGCAAACAGTTTGAAGTATTTGAACGAGTAAAAAATAATATCGTTAAAATTCTATAGTATATTATAGTGATAAGGTATAGTACCTTTATACATTTAGTCACTAAAAAATAAGCAACATCTATCCGAAAATCAGTATGCAAATCAGTTATAATTTTTAAACATTACTAGGTCGTATTATTAAGGAACATGGTTGTAAATGTGTAGTACCTAAATCAAAATTATTAGAATTAACAGAATATATTATTTAATAAATTAGTAACAGTAATAGTATTATATTATTATTTATTAAAATATTTCTATTTTTTTTTTTAGAAAAATAATTATTTATAATGTTATAACTAATATTCATATTATAATACAGTGCATGTGTTTCCTTTTATAGGTAAAACGAAACATTGATGACGGGAGAATTTTCAAATTTATAGTGAGCGCATGCGTAATACAACTTGCATTTTTTTAAATGGCAATAGGTGTTTTCTATATGAAATTCGGATAAGCCGAATTTGTTTAAGTAATTTTGACTTCTTAACTGTGGTGGCTCTAAAACAAAAATTGATTGAATAACAACGATTATCCTATGATTTTACTAATTCCCGTACGATTCCATATATTTTTTTTTTCACTCGGTGGCTTAAGTTCTTACTACTTATTGCGTGATTTTAGAACAGGCTTTAAATTTAAGTTACCGAGAACCATCCAAATATTTATGAGGTTAGAAAAATGCGAAAACAATGCTAAGCGAAATGACCAAAATGTGTCCTTTTTACAAAATAATGTTATTATGCGACTTTACTGGCATGTATAGGTAATATGCGTTATAATCCAATATATTTTATGTATTTTAATTTTGTGTCACCTATGATAATTTTACTTGGTTGTAACAATAATTTAGACATTCGAAATAGTCCGTTCAACTGCAGCTGTCACTAATCAATTTTACATTATATAGCATAATATTTTATAAATTAAAGAAATAAGTCAATATGATTACAACTAATATTTTAAGACTAAAATTAAAAGTTAATTTTTTTTAAATCTTATAGTAACCTAATAATCATAATTATATTTTATTATTAATCTGTGATGTAATAATAAATGTGTGGATTATATAATATGTTTGTAATAAAATAAAATATAAATAATGATATTATTATTTTTCTTTTTGGTGGCTCTATGTATTTTTTTGAAAAGTGTAAAATGGCCCAACAACTACAAAAGGTTGTACGGGATGTTTTAAGTTGTTACAATAACGCAAACGTCTAATTCACATATTTACCTATGAGTATGAGCTGTGGGCATTGAACCCGCGATACTGTTGACGGTTTTATATGGCTCCAAAAATAAGTTATTAACAATACAATCATCATGTTATGTCAATCGAAAGTATATAAAAAAGATACATTTTATAATCTTACATATTCAGTTTAATCGCCTCTTTGATGCTGCATACTAACCTATAGCTCTAATACTCTAGTACTATAGCTCTTAGTTCATTTATTTAGTTCACACGTTATTTTATATTGTATGACACCCGATTTGGAGTTATTCGGAATTACAGGTAAAAAAACATATTTTTTGTACTATTTGAGTAGAAATTGTTGATTTTCCATTAGGACATGCGTTAACGACAGCAACCTCGCTCGTGTTTACGAAAATAGCGTAGGTCGTAACGTTTTTATTTCGATATAGTGAAGTAATAAGTATTTAACACCCTAAAACTATAACGTATCAGAAATAAAATAAACTCCAGAGTAGGTTTATCGGGTTAAGATGAATTAGGGTGAGTGATAGATTTATCATTGAGCGAACAAATTAATACGTGGAATCGTTCGTTAATTTGTAAATTAATAAGATAATCTTGAAAAATGGAATGATTTAAATTAAAACATTAACTTGTTGTCATTCGGTCGATTTTGGTTTTAGAGCCAACATGGTTAAAAGGTCAAAGTGACTTTGAAAAAAATCATTCTATTCGAACTTGGTATTGAAAATACCTGTTGCAATTTAAAAAACATGTAAGTTGTATTGGGCATGCGCACATTGAAAGAACTACAAATTTTAAAGTCATTTACAAATATGTATTTCTGTATTTCCTATTCCCTCCCGAAAACCTTTTAACAATCCGAGGTCACTAAACTGAAATATTTCGTGTCACCTTTTATAAGGAAACACACTTAGGGGCTATAACACGATACCACAAATTTGCGGAATCGTTCTCCACCGCACTTAGGGTCATATCTATAATTATCGAACCTTACATAATGGATAGTATCGAATAAAATATAGCCTACCAGGTATAGCCTATAAGTACAGTCGTAAATATGTAGTATAACGTGATAACTTACTACAAAGTGACGAATTGAATAGATTTGAACTTTCGTCAAACGAAGGTATATTTTATCGGTTATGTATGTATATAGGTACATATAAAATGTTCCACGCTCAATGCGTCAAGTTTATTAACCTATTACCGGGTATAACCCATTGCAGTGTACACCGCAGAGTGGTGCGCATCGAGTCTATAATATTACTTGAGCACGGTATATCTATATGTATAATGTTTCCGAGTCGTCCATTCTTTACTTTACTTTCCGATGGGGACGATGGACCCGTCGGGACAATGAAGCAAAAACGTATCAAATCTTCGCTGAAATAAAAATAAAAAATATGAAATTGATATCAATATAAGAGTCGACAGGATGGCAGGACCCGTCACGGCCCTGCAGCTCGTCCATTTCCACCGCGCAAAACGCTATCTCTCTCTCTCCTCTTCTGCGGCATTTGCGGGTATACACACGCCGCCGCCGCCGCACTTTTTACGATTCCATCAATTTTATTCAACCCCTCGACCCTCCCGTCGTTCTTTTTACATCCGCCGACGTAACAACTCGCGGCGGCGTGACAGACAGACAAGACCCTTCTCTTTTCGGGCGGGTTTATTTTTTATTTTTATAAAGCTCGGCGTGTAAGTGTACACAAAAGAAAACCCCTTTCGAAATATTTTCGCCGCTAAACACAATAATTGAAAGGTATACATATATACGTCCGTATATGTATGTATATAATAAGTATGTGCGTATATACAAGTATATATATTATAATATATTATACTAAAGTGGTGGCGCGTAAACGTCATCGCCGCCGCTGCCACCTCCCGAGCAACTATAATAATTCGCGCGTATATACTGTGTATATTTCGTATGTGTATAATAATATGATGTACATTACCCTCCGACTGCTCTATGGTTGCTTGTGCGCCGGACAGATTTATAGGACGACGATTTACATGTTCCGAATAACATGATACAATAACAATATCACTATTAAAAATCTTCCGTACGCGGTGACTATTCGATTAGGAGTAAAGGTACATTCAACAGGCCAGAATATACCCGAACGGCGAGAATTTAGTTATAAGGAAAAAAATTTTGGACCTTCGCAACATCAGGTCAAAGTTATCCGAGGAATTATTAAAAAAACAACATTTTCAAGACATTGCTTGTATTCTTTTGGAATCTAACGTTCAATAACGCATAAATCCGTCGTATAAAAGGTGACGTTTATAGTGACTACATTTAATTTGTCTGAAAACATTTCATCAAGACTGTTGGCAGTGGTGTACAAAGATCTAAATTATGTGATTTTTACAAAAATTAAAATAACATTGAAGCTTTACTATTCTTTATATTACCTTTAGTATAGGTATGTGGTCTACCGACGATTTACAAATTTAAAATGTGTGCCAACTTAACTTTATTATTATGATATATAATTTTGTAAATGCACTATAATAAGAAAAATTCATTGTTGCAAATAATTGAACAGGTGAAAACACCAAACCGCTTATAAAAAAAAATCATAAAAATTAGTATCAAGAAAATAATAATTATTACAATAAGTACCTAAACATAGGCACGCAAAATGAACATAAAACGATCTTGTATGTATTTCACCAACATACCGCGACTTATACATTATTTCTAATATTATTGTTGATTGAAATATTAAGTAGGTACATGCAATTATATTGCCAATATTATAGATACTTTATAAATTGAATAAATAAAAAGGACGCACTGTGATATGAACTATGACCGTGGTTGACAGTAGAAGCTGCTAAAATGCTGTTAATAAGCTGTTATAATTATAGACGTATACCGTCTTATATATTATGATTCTTTATGATTGGTCTGTATAAAAGTAAAATTTGTTATATTATAAAATTGTTCATCTCGTACGCTGTTCAGTACTAATACTCTAGTTTCCTTGCGGTTTTCTGTTAGTTTTCCTCAACTATTATAAACAACTTTGAAATTTTCTTATTTTTAACCCACAAAAAGATTATTTTTTTTTGTAAAATAATTAAGTCCTTTTACTCTATTAGTCGCTGAGCAGTAGCAAAATCCACTGTTGTTTGTGTATTTTTAACTAGATAAAACTAGATAATATACTTATTTTTGTTTTCTTTAATTTTAACATGTGGCAAAGAATCCCGGGAATTGGCCTTTGTCATTGCTCTCGTAGCAAAAGTCAAACGGATATCGGTTGATAATATTATAAATTAAAATATAATATTATTAACAACACATTTCTGTTATTAGCCTGTTGTTCCGTTCTGTTTTCCGAGTACAAAAAAAAAACAGTGTCCGTTTAAATACTCTCCGGATTAATACATCCGGATAACTCCTACTGCCCCTATTAAATATTTAAATATGTAAATGTTTAAACCGTCGTATTTTCAGACGAAACTATTTACGTCGTCCGTCCAGTATATCCGCGGAGGCAAGGGATTCTGATCCCTTCGAAATCCTAATTGACTTTTCGATCGCAACCCGCTCGCCATCAATAGTAATATGTATTATTATAAAGTAATTTAATATGGATACGCGTAATTTGGCGTGGCAACAAATTAATTAGTCCAACAGTGGTACCCGTCATCCGAATCATTAATCGCCCGACGTCCGCACATATGTATATTATATTATTATATGCAATACGGGACCGCGCCATTATTGATAATAATGTCCTTTTATTACAAAATGTTCATATCCTTCATACGGTGCGGTGGTATCATTATCGATGTCTGCAGACACGAACAACAATAATGATAATTGTGAGCCGAGCACAGCACATATAAGCGTGAATGTGGAGTCGGAATCAAATTTTCGTGTGTAATATTAATGTGTTATAAAATATATGTATAATGCGAAGGGGCAAAAAATGCCGGAAAGAAAGGATCGTATAGGCCATCGCATCGTGTAATGGTACATTGTAAAGGGGTAAAGGAGGGGATGACAATTATTACATTGTTATGTCGTCTATCCCCGCTGCTGCACCCCCCACCCGCGACGTACACATAGTATATAGTTTAATAATAATATAATAAATAATAATAATAATACACGTACATGTATACGCGGGAAACCGCGACATTTTCGGGGCGGTGACCGGTGATTGATGGACGCGATTTTTGCGAATGGTCGTATTATATTACTATATATATATACATATATTACATACACGCCGCCCGTGCCGACCCCGCTCCCGCACTAGTATACAATTTGCACCCAATAATATGCTAATAAAAACCCGGTGCGACAACCACGACTTATACATATTATTATATTTATATATAATATTCAACTAAGCTAATGGAGATGTCGAGCACGTTTGAAACCTCCTCCGAATGTGCGCATATACATTGTATAATATTTAACCATGTGACATTATACTTAATAGGTACCTATATAGGTACGTTATTGTGTACATTATTATTGTATTATGTATACGACGACGTGATAATAAACGGCCGTTTTTCGTTATGCGATCAAACAAATGTCACGATTAGTGCAGCGTAGAGCGACGGGGTGAAGTATCGGCTCATATAATATTTAGGGTTCGGAACATCTCGCGTTTGTATGTTTTTTTTTTTTTTTTATAGTGATCATAGATAATTCTATAGGTAAGCTATACATATTTTGTTTTATGAAATTGCGAACTTAAATACAATGTTTGAATTTCCATTATTTTTGAATACTTTTAATTTTGTCATATTTAGACAAATTGAATATTTAACAATTTTAGCATAATATTTGTGCATTAATATTCACTTTTATTCGTTAGTGATCGAACATCATTTTCTAAAATCATTCAACTGCCGACGAACACTTAATATATGTATCTTTATCAGTGGCGTGGCGAACATCTTTTAAACCCTAAGCAAATTATTTATACAATGACCCCCTCCCCCCTATAAAGGTATAATTATCTGTATACAAATTTTGAATTTTTAGGGCTAAGCAATTGCATTAGGTAAAAGTCGTTCACCACGCCACTGATCTTTATAGTATATTATGTATTATATTCTTCAATTATTGTACTGCAATCATATAACTATACGTTATACTTATATACATAGGCATAATTGGGATCCAAAATTACCTATAATAACTTTTTTCATGGATACATCTATAATATATTCCATTTTTAGTCACATATACGATGCAAATTAATTATTAATTAATTCGTTTCTCATAGCGTATGAGTATGTGTATCGTCCGTCTAAGTATTTCGTAAAAAATCTACATCCAAGGTGCCAATCATACTCACCCCAGTTTTTTGTTTATTAATGAATTTAATATTTATTCAAATTCTGATTTTTGGAATTTATAAATAGAAGACCATATTTTCAAGAATTTGAGATTTTTTGTATTACTTAAGAAATGTCCTGAGGTGATAAATACTTCTAGTATTCAAACGAGAACTCCCCTTTTCTATTATATTTTGTGGATATTTTTTCTGAAAATGTTGACATAACAAAATAAAAATTCGTAGTTTTTGATTATAAACCAAAGTTATTTAACTTTTACACTAAGGTAATAGGTTCATGATAATAATAAGTTTGAATAATATTAGGCTATGGTGACTTGGACATTTTAGTAATTAATATTAACCGATCAACATTTATATTTTATAGTTTATAAAAAAGGTCCAATATTGCATCATTTTTATATTTTCATAAAACAATTTTTAAGAAAAATATATATGAAAGGATGAAAGGTTAGTAGTATAAACATTTTAATACCTAACTGATAAACTATACTCGTTCAAATTTTGAGTTAAACACATGAAAAATTTCAAAAAAATCATGGACTGATTAATTTAGAGTAAAACAGCGGGGGGTTCTCATGTGAAAAACAGAAGTTAATATCACCACAGGACATTCCTTAAATATCTATCTCAAGAATTTGAAAATATGGTCTTTAAGTATAAATTATTTAAAAATTCTAAAAATCGGAACTTGAATAAATAAATTATAAAATTATAAAAATGATCACCCCGATCATGCTTGGCGAATCTGTGTGCACTGCAGTATATAGTCGACCGAATCGACTCAACTATATTAAATACGTATATAATACGCACATTATGTACGGGAAATAAACTTCAACACTTTATTGAATTATTGAAAATAAATTTTAAAAAAAAACAGCCAGGAGTTTAAAACGCAATTCATTGTAAACCTGTTGATAGTCACACGTGGTATGGCGCATTATCGTATAGAATTATTATTATTATTATTATATCACCAATTCGGTTTATTTCATAACGATCGTTTTTATATTATACGAATGTCGAGTGCGGGAACAGCCCTATTGTATAATATGACGTAATAATACGTGTAAGGTCGAAGAATTCGTGTTTAATGTTTACCATACGGTTCGTATATATGTATAACACAATATAATATGTGTTGCAGACGACCGCTGTGGTTTTCGAAAACGGAAAGGATGACGACCTTTTTGCAAGATAATGCGACGTGCGCCCCGCGGAGGAGTCGGTCGGTCGGCGGCGGGCCGGTATGGCACCGATAAATCTTTGTGTTTAAACCCTGCGGAAGCCGACACGCGCGTTATCCGAAAGTAAAAAAGAATAAAACAAAAATATATATAAAAAGACGTTTAATTCTTCGCGGTGGCTATCGCTGCGGCTGTGCCGCTACCGATTCACATCATTTTTTTCTATATCATAACGTGTCTATAATAATATATTATTATATTTTTATATCGGATATTATTTTTTTTTAAAAATATTTTATACATACAATGGTAATGCACAGTGCACACGCACATGTACAACTGCAGTAAGTAATGGTTTTTTATTTCTATTTTTTTTTTTCGGCAAACGGGGAATTTAGATACGGTGGACGGACCTTAAATGCGGTGCGTATGGCATCCGAACGTCCGACGTGATAAATCGATTTCGATAGACGTTTTCGCAATTCCACCGTCGCCCGTGCCCGTCCGCTCGCGCAGCAGTCGTACTACACCGCTGCAGCAGCAGCAGCAGCCGCACAATGGTATAATTGTGTTTTCTGTGTCGGTTGACAATGTTTCATTATTTTCGGGGAGCGCGGTTTTATTTCTATTTTTTTTTTTATTTTTTTTATGTCTTTTCCAACAGCTAAATCCAAATTATATATATATATATATTACATTATTATCCCGCAATATATATTATTATATTACATATGTATACTAGTTTCTCGCGGGACTCGGCCCCTGCCGCCCCCACCGCGAGGCGAGCGATTTTTATTATTTTTTTTTTTCTACAATACGACCAATGTCGGCCCGGAGACTGCACAGCGTTATAATAATATATGCGCGGCCGCGCCATGTGCGTAAGGTTTTCGCTCTATTTCACTCCGAACGTTTCCCGAATAATTTACACCACATATGGCGGCAGCGGTGCTTACGGACTTAACGGGCTATTAGGCCAGATCGATTTCCCCGCCGCGATTCCATGTGCTTTGCTCTCGCGAGCAAGCGGTGTGTGCGGTTTTCGCTTTGTGTGCACCGCGTAAATTGCCACCGTCAACGATTGCGATATGATTGCTCGGAGTAATATATACCTATGTGCGTGTGTGTGTATTACAATATAGAAAAAAAAACAAAAAAATCGGTTGCTCAAATCGTTAGCAAATTGATCCAAGCCCGTAAAATATGCCAATCCGAAAACATTATACGTACCGCGCTGTCCGATGTAATATATTATTGTATCGCGCACCGTATACATAAGAATATTATAATAATTCATAGGTCGTATATTTATATAGGTCGATATATCGAAGGCCGAGAACTATAACTTATGTAATAATAATAATTATTATATAGGTACCCGCGAGTAGTTATACATAATAATATAATATGTTAGCTATATATACGATATGTGATATTATATGGTGTGAAACAGATGTAATTACCTGCGGGGAACATAAAATATTCACAAAGTCAATTAGGTACATCTATAAGGGTAGGTACATTCACTGGCCTTATATGTATATATCGTACTATTGTCTTGATTTGTGAATTTTAACCCTCCCCCCCCCCCCGTTTTCCTTACTGTGGCACAAGCTGTGCACTGGAAACGAACGTGCTGTTTAATACCGCAGAACACAATGCGATTCTTGTATAGGATATCATCAATATACATTGTTTACAACATATTTATAATATATAAAAATCACTCATACAACGAGTTTAAGTGCAATTCGCTCAAAGACTACTCGACCTATTTTGACTATGATCAATGATTGTGATTTGTTCCAACTTAAAAATTAGAATAGTTGTTATCTCGATAAGTGGCCCTTACATTTTTTTTATTGAACATTTAAGATAGGATTTTGAGATTTACGATTGAAGTTTTTGTTTGTAAATGGTTTCTATTGTTTACAGCTTACTGCAGTGTGATTATTTAAAGTATTAAATAACGAACTGACCAAAGTTATCATACAGAGTTGGTATTTTTAACAGACAGCGAAGTGCGCGTGGGGTCAGCTAGTATAATGATATAATGTCAGTGCAGTCTAAATACATATTATAAATTGTAACAAACCGATAAATTTAACGACACTTTAGTAGTCCACCGTGCACACAGTCGTTATTAGGTACCTATATTATGTTTTCCGACGTCAAACATTATAACTTAATAATAATAATATTAATATATTCCTCGTGAAAAAATCTAAAAACGTACTTTCGAACACACCTTTGCTACTTTTTCGAAATCCGAGTGGATTGGTTGTTATAATACGCGTTATACCTATACGATTTAATGTATAATAGTAATATTATGTTGTATACGCGCACCATTGTTAATACAACTATTCGATCGCAATCGTATATTACTATATGATATACTCGAAATGTAATCTATACGGTATCTACATAATATAATATAACATAATATACGCGTATCGTACTTAGGTGTCGGGTACAATGGATGCCGAGTGCAGTGGCCGGTATGGCATTGTGTAATTTTTGGCGTTTGTATAACTATATATATATATATACTTATGATTATACATATTATATTATAATATGAGCTCTGCTGCTGTTGCACACCGCACGATAACCGATCACACGTTCTTAGTATTTTTATTTATATTGTCAACTTCGCGAGAGCGTGTGTGTGTATTTTTTGGATACGTATATGTCCTACCAGATGTTCATCGGTGGGCGATCGAGAGAAGTGTCCCCCAAACCATGGTGGAGACCTACCCCTTGTACAGAAAGGACTCAGCCTGCAAATCAAAATGAAGTTTTAATTTAGATAAAATAAATTATTTAAAAAAAAACAAACATGATACATAATATTGTTCTTATACACTATTTTAAAGACGCAGCGTTGTAGAAATTAACTTTTCACAACTTCTAATAAACGTCTATATTATACATCATTAATTGGCGAATTGTTGAGCATTTTGATATTTGATGACATCAAAATATTTTTTTAGCGTTGTTTTATGTTAATTCCAAAATCAGAATTTAAAATACGACCTAAATTAAGTTTTCCTCTTTCAAATAAACAGAAAATTATCAATATCCTAGGATTATAATATAATACGTGCTTTCTTGTACCTGAGTCATTTTTTGGTTTGATTTTATTTTACCGCATTGTTTATTGTACATCGCGTGACTGCCAGGCAACGCATAACTAGACATTTTCCGAATTGTTGTCCCTTAATAAACACTTAGCCGGATCCAACAGATTTAAATCAAACTTGCAATAGCATATAGTATGCCGTACATCATTTAGAACGATGAATCATTTAAGAAATAAAAAACACGAATTTCACAATTCTGTCGGTTTTCTTCTCATTCGTCAGTCGTCCGATAAAAAAATTGCCTGTTGGTCGCTCTTATATTCAACGTATAGAATACAATATAATCTATTTGGACGTATTATATCCCAAACGCCCAAGCTAATCGACCAAGAATAAATAATTCAGTAGTTGTAACATCGAAGCAGTCCGAATTCCCATCGAAAGGTTTTACTTTAGATATAGTTGCCACAGCGGCGAACTAGTGTCTTTATTTATTTGAGTCTATTTTAAAACGTATAGCTTATACCGAGTGTACAACATTATTTATGTTGTTCAAAAGTATATCGTCGCAAAAAAATTAAACTTAATTTTTAAATTTATTATCATCCTGATTACAATTAATTTACTCTAAGTGTTTTATTTAACACCGTAGGTATAATTCATTTCTTAAACCACCTCATTTGAACATACCAATAAACACCGATAACACAATTAAACATATTTAGGGCCAATCTACACTATTCGTTTTCACCGGTCCGTCAGTGACCGGTGAAAACGGATACGTTAGCTGATACGAACCACATTGATTTGAATTTATTATATACTATATAGAAACCGGATCCAACATACCGTGGTGTCCAAATTATGACTTACTCGTAATTAAAATAATATGTTATGTGAGGATAGTTCAATAATTGATTCTAAATGTGTAAGTAGCCAATCACACTAAACGAAATGCTAAGAAGCATATTAATGTATAATAAGTAATAATTGTCATACCTTATAGTTATGCACGCATAGAAAAAATTTAAACAAATACGATCAAATATAAATGTTTGGTGGACGTCCATTTAAAATCGTTAGTTGAATGAAGTACAAAAAGTGTAAATATATATATAATTTCTAGGTACTGCTGAACGTACGGATATCTTATTGAGGGATGTTCTTATTCGGAGAGGCATGCCAGTGCGATTGATTTATCGTGGCATGTTCAGATAAACATTACAAAAGGGTCCAACATACCACTTTCTTTCTTTTTACTCCACTCTATAATGGAAATACTTCCATTCAAATTACAAGACCCCTTTCAAATAAATGACTAAAAACAATGCGGCGTTCTCCCATTTTTACCGTCAAAACAGTTCAAATCAGCATTGCTCCGTCGGTCGTCTCACCGATGTTAATACATTATTACTATTATCATTAGTTTTAAGAGACCATAATACTATACTGACGTTTAAAAAAATTTAAAACCATAATCTTTGTGTTTTATTACTTATTATTATTGTTGTTGTTATTTTACGTGCGTATTATAAATAATTATAATAAGTACAAACTGTTGAACGGAGATTTTCTATTCGTCCCCATCAATCAGCACTGCATAACGTGGCTAATTGTCAGCGTATGCGATTTAATTACACCGTAGTGAACCCAAAAGCCATAAATGTCAACCAGTATTAAAGGGGAACTCACCATGGCTCACATGCTAGGTACTATATACGATTTACATAATATGCATAATATTATACGTAGTGCCCATTGATTATTAAGTGTTTACGAACAACGACAATTATTGTTATTACAGTCTTCTTGATGTTCAGACAATTAATATTACACTGATATTACTGATATGACTGTCGGAAAAGCTGGTGAATGGTTTAAATCTTTTGTGACATCCGATTGCCTGAAACAATGGTAGGTAGTCTAGATATTAAGTGTTATTGTTTCCACAATTTCCGAAGATTTTCAATTAGTCCATTCTTAATACTTAATAAATGTGAGGGTACCCAGATCCTGATTCTAAAAAAAAGTAAACATTTTCAAAAATGACGGAAAGAAGATATCACTATGAAATATTATTATTATTATTTTTATTTATTCTTCAAAAAATATCCATCGTTAAATTGTATAACATTTTAATTTTTTTTAATCGACAACGAACATTTATAATCCATACGTCATAATCTGACCGTTATAGAAATAAAAACCATCAAAAATAATTGTTCGTTTTTTAGGCAAATGCACATGACGTAAACAATGAGTGTTTTCAAAATGTTATGATCATAGGTACCTACTAAATGACACGCTCGTCTCGCAACAACGCAATACTATATTATTGTAACGTTGTACAAGCGATGATGTGCGAAATGGGTTTCTAAGAATTAGTCCCACAGGCCACAATCACGTCGTAACGATGTGAGTAAAACATTTAAACATCATTACCTAACTGTATACTCGTAAGAGCGAAGAAAATATAGAGGCATTACACAATAAAATATTATACTTGAAAAACTACTGCGGGCGGACCTCCTACCACCCTCGCTTGGACAGCGCCGCCATTATGCGATAATAGTTATCTTGAATAATTTTCCGTCGGCTTGGAATATTTTCCGATAGGATTGATTTAATTAGCTAGCATAATTATTAGTATACGCACACACACATTTCCGGGAACCTAGTCGTGAGTACGATGTGTATAATTTATCGGTGTACAGGTCCTTGGAAATTTAATGTGAACATTATAAGCGCCACAGCGGCGGCGGCTCGTGTTTTTAGCGTGTACCCAAATGAGGATGTATATAGTATACCTACAGGTAGAGCTTCGGGTGTTGAATATTATATTCTAAGTACTCGTAGTACTTACAAATAATTTCGAGAACCGTTCGAAAACGGCCTTGAACAACGCGCTTGCCAATAAGAACGAGGCGCGCTATAATCATATAAAAATTTCACGCGCCCGGTTTACTTATTATAGATATAGCCGACACCTCCGTCCACCATGTACAGCACACGTCATAATATATTATTATTTGTACACGTTTAATGCAAGGTGATCAATTTGATTGTCTACGATAACTCATATTTTAATTTTGAAAAAATATATATGTACTAATATAGTTATGTTATAGGTACTTGCGGGGTAACTCGTGTAACAATTATTACCCAAAATCAAAGATATGATTCAAAACAAAACACCTATCCGTATTATAGCACTATACCTATATTATATTCAATGGCATATTTGGAGAATATATAACGATTTAAATAATGAACTGTTCTTCTGGTATCAATAGCCTATATACATGACATATCTGTATTCATGTATATGTAGACATGTGATGTGCGAATCGTGAATGTCTATATTATAATAAACAATTATCGTCTACAACTAGAACAACAGGTCGATTACTAGAGCATATTATAATAGTATACAACATTAGGAACGTACTGCAGTCGAATCCCAATAGAACAGTCAGAGTACCTATATGTTTAACAGAGGACACTGCCACCACCACCAGCAGATAACGCGACGTACTTTTGTATAATATATTTTAATAAGAGGGTGTTGTCTCGGTTCCGGGACCGACCCTTCGTCGTCGTGAAATAACGCTATACCGACAGTAATAATGATTATAAATACGTATGGTCGGTAGGTATATACTGTGATAATAATAATAAGAATAATAATTGAACTTGACCCTTGGTCCAATTTCCGTTCCCTCCCCACGCCCTAATACGATACTCTCCCTCCATCGAATCGCGTGATGATGTTGCTGCACCGTGGTCAAATCGTCAACAAGTCTTCAGATTTCGGTTCGTTTACATATTATGGCTATATTACTTTCAATTGCACGGATTCTGTGGATCATCGTGTGCGTGTGTCAATGACCACCTCTACAACTTACTGAGGGGACACCGTGATACCGATAAACGTATGCAAATCGCATGTAAAGTCCACTCGCACCCTAATTAATGAGTCCTACTCGAATCGAGTGCCTATTCGGGGATTTACGGAGCTTTCCTGATGACCCGAACATAATGCGTTTATTATATTATTATGTAACCATAACAATTATCACTATTAATATTATGGTCGTCAGAAATAATAATGATATGCAGGCCTAAATTGTATAGGTACTCGATAATGAATATCATTCATTGAAGATTATTTTCAGAAAGGTTTAAAATGTGAATCGTTATTTGGATTCGACGTGATCTTTCTTTTCAATTTGAAAACACAAACGTATTATTAATTATTGTACTTTGTACAGGTAACTCTACAATTTATACACTCGAACCTGACATAGTATATACAAAACAAACGCTGTAATTTTTGGGGTTAAAAAATCGCCGACGCTTATTAATTCCTCTGTATACACTATACAATATAATATTATGTCGTGAAAGGTCTATGCTTTTACGCATTGGACTACAAAAAAATTCATATTAAAGAAAAATTCGTTACATATTATTAAATACATTTGGTTCTCAAAAATAATTCACTAAACAAAAAATGTCGTTAAATAGAAGTTCGTTATTGGTACGAAATATGTATAATGTAGGTTTATATTATTATACTATATAGGCGTGCAAGATACAATCTGCAGTGACGGATCCTAAGGAGTTTTCCAAGGTGGCTGATTCAATTTCGTTTTAGATTTTTGTGTATGGTGATGGACGTGACGGCAACGCATAATATTATGCACCTTATTATATATTATGCTCAATAACTCATCACAGATATTAATTGTCACACAGCCCACTTTTTTGTCCAGTCAAAGATTCTCTGACAATTACAATTAAATGCGTTGAATGCAGTGTGACACATTTATAAGCGAATTAAATTATCGTCATAGCATCGTTTACGATGTATTATAGTTAAATGTTTTTATTATACCACAGACGGTGGTATTATCGGCAGTGCGGTGCGTCACCATAAATAAATTATTTACCGTAAATTCATAGCAAATAATAGTTGAATAAATCAATTGTATTTTTTTTTATGTTACCGTGATCCCAAATTTAGGTCAGATACACAATATATAATATGGACATATGGTTGTACAATCGTTTTAAGCTCAACTACTCTTTTTTGTATGTCTTAGCTGCTATATTATGTATTATTCTTTCTGATAATAACTGTGCCGATTACAGGATGGATCAACTATAAGTAAACAAATAAAATAGAGGCCTAGAAAATCAATTATTTATTTTAAACTACGCAGACACAGACAAACCGTTAATTATTATAATATAGGTATTTCAAAGTTCATTATAATGATAATAATAATAATAACAAATAGTATGTTGTCTAAAGGTCTTATCTCCTTGTTTTCTATACGCGTGTCTTTATTTAACAGTTAGCTTCTAACTTTTAAGAAGTCGGCAGGAAATGTTTTCAAAAATATAACAAAACAGTAAATATTTGTATGCTGCACCTACATACCAATCTCTGTATCTCATATACACGTGAACACATTTTTAACATACATGAGTACATGACTATAAAAAAATAGCTGAGACACGATGTATTACTGTTATTATACACGTACGGTACAATATATAATGGATGTCGATCTATAATAATGTATGTGAATAATAATAATTCAATTTGATTTGTTTTTATCAGTCTGTTATTATTATAGGCACTATCATTATTCATTAATCATCATTATTGTTTTAATATGTTTGTTTATTTATTCTGAACGTAATAATTTTCATATTGTCGATATCAGTGGTCAAGGAAATCATTTAATTGGATGAAAAACACCTAATTAAAAACATATGTTACACGAATCGATTTATGTAACCGTGTTTTGTAAATAACTGACATCCTACAGCTCAATCTTTGATAATGAATACGATTATTGCTACTCCGTTTGAACGTTTACTAACTCGAAACAATAATATATTATTTTTTATACCCAATTTATACTATAGTAATTTAATATATTTATCTGTCAGACGATAGATTCAGCCATATTATGACGGTAGGTACATATAGGTAATGTCATATATAGGTGACCCAACGCGAACAACGCGACGAAAATTTAATAACGCAGTTGATGTGATGGTCAACGACATCGAAAAATATTTACAATTTAGACGGACGGACCACACCGTATATAGTCTTGTCTACAGTAATACTATTATTGTAATATAAGTGCAAACATTTAAACGAATAAAGTAACGATATAATATATTATCGCAGTGTGCGTGCTGAATCCGTCGGAAAGGGATTTTAGATGAGCGCGTGCCACACACACATAATATATATTATGATATATCGACATGGCCGTTCAAACAATATATATACGTACACACATGATATAATACTATACAATATATTATATATAGGTGAATCACCCAATGCCCTACTGCTGCTGCTGATTCTGTACATCACCACGGTGTGCACTGTGTATATTTACTCAGACCGGGCGCAAAAATCGCACACTCCCCTGCGTCGACGATATGTCGCGAACGTCTGAAAGCCAGCCGCCGTGGGGGGGTGTGGAGTGGATACCGCGCGCAGTCCGACCGAGGGTGGCACCTCCCCGGCGGTGACACAAAAGGCGAGACACGGATTCTGTTTATCGAGTTCATTGTGTTTTTTTCCTCCCCTACACCTCCGCCCCGTCGACGTATATGTCTCCCTAAATTTTCGCCGGACTCGATCCCCGGCCGCGGGAGGGTCCATCGCTCGCGTATACTGATTTATAGGTTAGTCGGTTTTCGGAACCCGACCCGGTACACGCGAACACACGACCGACAACCATGTCCGCGTACGACTGGCATCCTCAGCAGCAGCAGCAGCAGCAACAGCAGCAGCAGCAGCAACAACAGCAGCAGCAGCAACAACAGCAGTTCGTCGTAGACGAAACTCATCTGCACGAAGTCAAAGGTGAGTCGAGAATATTTAATATACTGTTTAGTCAACACATTAAATGTTGTACACGACGTAGCAGGAGACGACACACTATATTGATGTATGTCGACAAGACCTATTTGTAAAAAAAAAAATCGGTAGACCATAAAACCCGTCGTATATTATGGTATAATATACAAACAGCTCGTGTTATCGGTTTTCATATTACCGCGGGGTTTGCCGCGCTTTTCCAGGTGCCGGAAAAAGGTCCAGGCAGACGTACTCCAAATACCAGACGGCCGTGCTGGAGACGGTGTTCCAGACCTCCAGGTACATAGTGCGGAACAAGAGACAGCAGATGTCGGCCGAGCTCAGCCTGACCGAGCGGCAGATAAAGATATGGTTCCAGAACAGGCGGATGAAGGAGAAGAAATGCCACAAGGAAGCGCCGCGGATCGTCGTCGACCGGCATGTGCCTCGGCTTCAGGGCGAGTGCTGTCCGCCGGCGGCTTTGGCCGTCGGTTACGCCGAAGACTACTGCAGCAACGCCGTCGAGCCGGCCGAAGACCCGAGGGACGGAGACGTTTTCGCCAGTGGTTACCACCCCTCGGTGACCAAACACCGACCGGACGGCGGCGGTGGTTACGCCGTTTACGGTGGATACGATTTGCTGACCGCGACTGCGGACCCGTACGACCAACGGGTGGAAAAACAACAGTGTTGGTCTGCTCCCGTCGACTTCCATCAAGACTTGTACGGCGACGTGAGTACCTTATTATTATATTCATTTGTTTTCAATATTATTAGAATCTTCGAGTGTAAAATGTATACGTAAGTATATTAAATGTGGGCCTATTCAAATGCACACAGAAATTAGATAAGTGCGAGTGTGGCTGCCATGTCCCCGAAAATACAAATCAAGTTATTATTTTGCTCGTAAGATATCACTCGAAACTTAAGTATATATTGTCTACAATGAAACATACTCCATGTTCAATCGCAACGATGGCGTAACTCGAAAATGTAAATAACGAAAATAATCCCAAGAGCGCAATCTCTCATTTCTACGCGTTTATTAAATACATATTTTATAATTATTACTTAATATAGAGCTAAGTAACTTGTATAATAGTTTTGAACAGTTCTTTTTTTTGTTAGAATATTTTTGAAGACCCTTAAGCCAAAAATATGTTTTCATATATTAGGTTCCTGTACTCGCTTAAAAAACCAATTTTATTAATTATAAGCGATTCATTTTTCAGCTCGATTCAAGCCATTTTCAAAGACTGCCGACAAATCACCACCACTTTCCGTTGAACTCACAAGTAATTAATAATGTTATTAAACAATATTCTTTGTACCTAATTATAATATTATTATTTTTCATTAGTCTTTGTCGAACGAATTACGTTCTTACTTTAATGTACAGTTAATTTATCAAACTATTCGAACAAGTAGATAATCGTCTAAAATTTACATCAAAGACCATTTTAATGTGAATAGCGACAACGCGTGTCATGAATCATGATTTTATAAATCAATTAATAAATTCGGTCAATTGTGTGCACAAATTCTAGGTTTGTGAATTCCGACCGAAAACGTTTGTGTCATTATTACTGTATGGGTTACCTAACACAACCCTATCATATTATAAGTCTTGACGTCGTATCGTTACCTACTCGTCGTAACGGGGTGGGACACGTTTAAATTAAATTTAATTTAATACGTAATATACATATTATATATAGGTACAATATGCGCCACCGAGTCGTTGCACGTTACAATAATAATATATCGATGTGCATTTGCATTCACAGGTACAGGACTACTGTCCGCCACAGCTGCAGGCTGCACATGGTTACTGACGGTGGTCACTATATATATTCTTCAGCACGGCATTATAATGGTATGCAATGCCTATACCTATAATAATATAATACTATTGGTTATTGCATAATATCGTTCGACTGCTGCGTGGTGACACAATAATTCTAGTCAATTCACGAAAAGGTGCTGTCCAGCTGATAACAGTCGTCGCGTTGGGTCAATCATAATATTATTATTAATACTAAAACTCCGTCAGAATTATTACGCACCCTTTCTGATCAGACCACCCACACACTGCCACCGGATGACGCTGCAGCTACTACACATATACGCGGTTCTTTAATCCCTAACACGTGGAAATATGTGAATCATTCTTTACTATTATTATTATTATTATTGAGAATTATTACTTTATTTTTCTTACATATAAAATGCTAATCAAAATTATAGTATATCGTACGTTAATATTATTATTTTAAGTATATTATATAGGTAACACATTATATGTTATATTATTGTGCGTGTGTACCTCTATGTTTTTCCGTGTGTTTTATGATTTTTTTGAATATAATATAATATATAATTAAATATTAATAATAAGTACCTATATATTTTTTATTACGATGCTAATGCCAGTCAGTTTTTTATTTTGTCTCGATAACAGTCAACATATTATGATCATATAGGTTTCTGGAAAAATGCCGATAAATTAATGAGCAAAATAAAAAAAATCCAAGGAAGTAATGATACAATTAACGGGGTATAATATTATTAAAGTATGGAAATTGGAAGCCGCAATGCATTTCGCTGATCGGAACCCATGTATAATAATACATATATATATATGTGACAATGGCCAAATAATATTGAACAGTAGAGGAGTATTTCGTTCGTCGGGCACGTACGCGGGGGTTGCCCTCCTGCTGCGCTCGACCATTTAAATGCGCAGCTGCCGCGTCACCGTTGTGCACACGACGATATTTTTCAGGTAAGCCGAGGGTTTCGTTTTCATGCAGTCTCTCGTGCTGACGTCCTGACTGCGGTTCATACCGGACGTAGAGGTAGGTATAGTATTATTGATATATTTTATTATAATGGTTATTTATTTGCAGAGACAATATTACGAATTACGATTTTATAATATTATTATATTATATTATATTATATTGTATAGCTATCTTAAGAAGACGCTATCCATACGACAATATTCACTAGTTTCCATAGTGTGCTGTTAATTTTTATAGTATAGTGAATCAACCTACAACAAAACGTTTAGGTCAACGATGCTCAAGCACAGATAATGTCTTCACCTAAAAGTTTGGTTAAAGGTCATTCCACTCTAATATCAAAACTAACAGCACGATATTGAAACTATAGTGAACAAAAATGTGCTATGCCGTCTATACCTTCTTGTGAAAGACGGAGACAACAAATGCATAATATGGGTAGCGTCCTGTACAACATTATATGTACCTAAACGCTCCAACCGTAACTGCACTCTGCACATTTGTCTTCTGTCTCGCCGAATTCACACCCCTGCCTGATTATAATATGGGACCTATACTCGTATACGCAGTAAAACCTCGATAGCTCGAATTGGTCGGGAACTAAAATTCATGCTATAGAAAATTCAAAATAAAGACAAAATTGTATGTACATATTTTAATACAGGGGCCAAGGCATACCTTCGAGTTATCGAAAATTCGACTTAAAAACGTTCGAATCATCAAGGTTCCGCACTAAATATATATATGGAATCTACAGGTTTATTATGATTAGGTACCTATATCTACTACCAAGTGACGAAAACGCACAACTATTTTACCTGGATTTTACTAGAATTTTCCAAACCTACATATAAACACATATTATAATATACGTAGGTACCTAAGTACGGTTAATTATCAATAACGGTCGTCGTAGGGGCGTTTATTATGAAAGTGTGTATTCCTATGAAACCCATTAAATATCTTACCCTGACGATCGTAATCCACTTGAAAACTACAACTGACGTGTTTAGTATAAACAAACAGTTTAGCCATTTGCATTTTAACCCTCATAATATTGCGTTTTAATTTCCATTAATTATACTTCATATTATATTCGTTCATATCTGTTGCGTGGTGATGGAGTATTTGAAAGACGACTGACTCCGAGATGCTGGGGGTGAGTAAGTAGGTCACGACTGGTGCAGGGCTTAAACTTTATACAGGCACCGATTCCGGGCTTTATATTCCCAGAAATATTCATATCAATGGTGGAGAGGAAGTTGATGCGGAAAAGATTCTCACCCTTGCGTTAAAATATATTTTAGTTTACCACAATAACAGCGCTTTTTTAAACGTCTTAGCTATATAAAGTAAATGTATAGACTGAACAACAATTATAGAATCGATAGGTACTAATCATTACGAATTTAATACTTTTAAATTAACTTTCATAAATAATTGTGATATTATTATCAATATACCATCATACACTTATAGATAGATAAATTAAATACAAGTCGCATAGTTACTCACGCACACGTCGATTTGCACAATTATATTATAATATATCCTTTAATCACCCACATGGCCACATCTCGCCGTTTGCTAAAATACTACTGCAATAATATTGCTGGTGTTTTTGTATTCGCATTCTCGTATTTAATATCACAATATAATATTAATAATAACATATAAATATGTGGGTCACAGCGCGATGGCCGATTATTGCGACGTCATCGTTGCACCATGATGACGATGCGCGACGCGGCGGCGTAGAAATAAAATACGAGATGGAGAACGGCGGTGGCGATGGCTATATATAAACCTAATCTGCAGATGGACATTAAAAACACATTTACGATATGAGTTTTGCAGAACATCCTAAATTAACTGGCACTGTGTGGGAAAACTATGATTTGTGACCGATGAGTACCTACCTACTCACATGTATTAGTAGTAGTAATAGTAATAGTTGTAGTAGCTGTACATAATATAGTGGTTATACCCGTAAAGCCTCGCAGGTAAATTTCCCTTTCACGAACGACAATTACTGAACAATCCATTTTTATATCTAATATTTCTGCATGGCCCAGACGCGTGAGTATAGCCACTCACCGGCCAAGTGTTGTTTCAGTCACTTGTATTGTACACAGCTGTATTATTATTTTTAAGATAGGTATGAGGTTATGTTTCCGACAAAAAAAAATGTGAATTAGGTATCTATGATGGCTTGCCCAATAATAATTTATTGTCGTGTATCAAAATATATTTATTTTACGAAACAATTTCCATCCGTTGTTTGAACTGCTGCTACGAACAGAAAATATATGAATAGAAGGACAAGGTGACTATTGAGTACTTACGGCGCTTAATGGTAGGGGTACTTTTTTGATAACACGATTCCGTAAGTTAAATGTATTTTATTGTTATGAGGTGAAGCTATTCAGTCCAAATTGAACTAATTCTTCGAGTATAGAAAACCAACAAGATAAAATGCATTTGAAAAAACAACAAATAAGATGATCCAAACTCCAGATGAGAGCTCCCATAAAATGTATACAACAGGTAGTAGTGCTTACACACAAACACTATACTATATTACTATAATATAGTACCTATATAAACATTAATACATAATATTTTGTTAGATATTAGTTGTAAATAGAAATTGAAGACAAAACAATAGAGAAACAAATGTGATCAATCTCTCTCTCGAGAAGTATCCATAAGAAATTGCTCGATCTCACTACATCCTATCTCAAATACATTCAAAATTCAATTAAAATACCTGCATGATAAAAATAAAATTCACAAAAATGTTTTGATGATTTATCTTCAATTGGCATTGTTCAAAAGGAAAAGTTTATTTCAAATTATTTACGGCGAGTTCAGTATTACAAGCTGCAGACAAAAAAAAACATAATTCCATAACTATTTTTAAATTTTTTACTTATTATATAAGTCTATTTAGTATGCAATCGTGTAGTATTTAAATGATTGTTTGTTATTCGAGTAATATATGTTATCAATTTATCATATTCCTAAAAAGTCGAATCAATTAACTATTCAACTACACGAATTCAAAATGCAATGTATATGAATAAAATATAAATTATTAATTATAGATACCTACAACTATATAATCGTGAGAACTCGTAAAATGCATCCCACACCAGTCTGTCTATAGAACTTGATTATTAATTTTTTTTTATATAGGTTAAGTATTTACTTGTACCAACAACCCTCCTCCACACATAATCGCGCGGGTTACGCGTCACACGGTTGAACAGGAACAATATTTCAGTGGGTGTAGGTCAGTTTTTGAGACTTGTCGATTTAAATGGTGATATTTTTTTGAAAAATAAAAAGAAGTAGGTACCACAATCCAACTATATTGTGAACATTTTCAAAAGGTTTTTATATAAAGACACCAAATGAATGTAAAATACTTTTGTACAATATCTATACATACATACATTATATACCAAGGAAATATTTCCGGAAGTATTTGTGAAACATGTGAATACGTTTGTTTTTTTTTTAATGTTTGCGCCTTCACAAGAACAAAACATTCGGACACAACAGTTCACGGTCGGCGGTGGCGGCGGATCTTCTTAATGGTTTTTTCCGTGTACCATCTCTGCGCGCGGAAACACCGTGACCGAAACGTTGTGCATTCACCTCCACCCTGCGTCGCGAATCAGCTGCTGCCCCTTGTTTTTTTTTTTTTTGAGCACCCTGAGCAAATAAAAAATAATAATATTAACACACGTCCGCCGATACAACGCGATGACTGATGATGCCTAATCGACCACACGCACGTCATATTATTTTATATAATACATTGCATAATATAATATATTATCATAGTGATACGTGCACCAAAATAAAACTATCGAATCTCACAAAATATAATCGATAATAATATACTGGTATACTTTATGCGCTGTGTCGCATTATAATAACAATATGCGTGACTATATTAAAATATAAAAGACAATATTATAACATATAGTTACCAACCCTTTGAGTATACTACAAAATATATACCGCGGAGCGAATACTGCAGAAAATTACAATAATAATGTTTCATGTTTAATATTGGTTCTGAAACCTAAAAACACGAACACATTGAGTACCGGTTATAACATATAAATAAATGCTTAGGGAGGACCGGACCCAGCAGGAACATTATGGTTAAGCTAAAAATAACACTTTTTTAAAGTTTTGAAATATCTTCTTTGATTTAAAATGATATGTACATTTTTCTGTATTTCAAGTTATTAATAAATTAGTGAAAAACGATTTATTCTTTTTTAAATTTTGATCAAAACCAAATAAAATCATTTTTTATTTGGAACATATTAATCATCAGAACTGTTGGACATAGTTTGTACGTATTTTTCAAAAACCAAAATTAATTCAAGATGTTAAATTCAAAAGATGATCAATAGGTTAGGTACCTATATAACCTTAACTGAATATGCCAAAATGTAATCAGTCCATTATTGGTATTAGTTACGAAAATAACTTATCACAACTTATATACACTGGCGACTCGAATTAAATAGTTATAAAATTATATTAAATAACGAATTCGTTAGGTTACCTAACCTAAGGTACATAAAATCTCATAATATCGTTATAGTTCACATTCGTTTAAGTCTCCGCGAACATAATATCAGTCGGTACTAGCAGCAGTGGTCGCCGGACAACCGTGAAAAATAATAATTTAATAATATATTCTGTCGATGAACAAACCGTATAGTGTCGCGGTGGGGAGGTGTTCGGCAGTGTTCGCAGGCACCAGGTTTTCGACATTATAATATTCACACTCCCCACGCGGCGGTGATAATAAATGCTCACGCGCGGACGTTTGTAAATGATGTAAATATGAAAATTTTTCTCGCGGTTATAATCCGGCGAATAAAAGAAATAGGGTGCGGTGGCTTCGCTCCACCATACGTCGTTTTCGTGATAAAGTGAATTCGATTACAACAATATCAAGCAGGGCCACGGACGCACACGTATATTATGTGTATATACTCGTACTATACTATTATTTATGCTGCTCTTAATCCATGTTCGACGAAACTTTTCACTATTGTACAATAATATATACATAATAATATATACTATATCAAACTCGAATCGCCGGTACGATTTCTACGCGGTTGGCCTGCCCTGCAAAGTCGTTTTCGAGTGTATACGTCCACGACAGCGACCAAGAGTGATGAAACAAAAGCGTCTCGGCTGTAAAATAATATTCACGATTGAGAACGAGAATGAAAAAAAAGTCCATTAAATCGAAGAAAATTTCAGAGTAACACGCCAATTTGGTCGTCATCATTAGTCAAAAAATAAAAAACGGAAAAACAACAACAAAAACAAAAACAACAACAACAACACAACAACACGAATCGCCGAACCCTCCGAGAATTCCTTTTATATTCATTTCGAATGGTTGCATGTCATACATATATATATATATATATATATATACACGACAACTATACGATGGCGGGCGGCAGAGGGTGGTGGCGGCGGCGGAGGTTCCGAGGAAAGGGTGGTAAAGCGGAAAAGAAACAATGCGTGCGTACGCGGTTCGGGTTTTAAATTTTCTCTCCGGGCCAAGGGGCGGATTGTCACTCAAGTTTTGAACTGCATTGACTAATGACACCGGGCCCCGGTATTGGCACACACCCCTCCACCGCCGCCGCCCGCCGACGTGTACACTACTCGCCGCGCTGTAGGGCTGTCAAATACATAAAAGATGGATGGATATTCGCAACAGGCAAATACGCGAACGCACGCACACACACGCGAGTACACGCACACGTCATACGCCGCACTGGTACAGAGACCATTTTGAATTTTTTTCGCCGTCGACCCATCAAGGGAAAACAATACCGGCACACACGTCGTCGTACGTATATAGGTAATGGATATAATGATATTTTACGCGTATTTAACTGTAAATATAGGTAGGTATATATAGTATTATAATGTACCTATATATATTTTTTTTTTTTCCCGTGGTACCGAGGACCGAAGGGGGGACCGCGTTAGCATTACTTCCCCTAATTAGCATTACTTCCCCTAAATTAGCATTACTTCCCCTAGTTAGCATTACTTTCCCTAATAGCATTACTTCCCCTATACCTAGGTTGGCTAGGTTAGGTTAGTACCTATATATATTGCCTTTTGTCGTCTCGCACCGGTTTGATTCTGCTATTTTTTTTTACACACATGACTTCCGTAAGGCGTTTTCCATTTGAACTCGCTGGAAAAGCCGACGAGTGAGGAATAACAAGTATATCGTTTTACTATATAATACATATACAGGTGCATTCATATTTGAATAATTATTATATACTTATCAGAGATGACCAATACCTGTAAACACTTATACGTCTACATTCGATTAGTAGTTTTAAAATATATTTATTAATTAATACTATAATTTTCTCACGAACAGTTTACTGTAGTACCTATGTGGAAACGTCTACCTATATACTATCATGTATATGTATACAAAATATGTAAATGTCATAACGTGAAGAAAATCTAGAGAAACATCTAGATTTCAATACACGACCCTATATAATAGGCGTCTGTACATAGTTCAATAATAATCGAGGGTATAGGTGTAGGTAGTATCGAAGAATCGATTGATAGCATCGCCAACGTTTAATTTTACCTATACACGGCTATTTTATCGGCGTTGTTCGTCGTAAACTCGCGGGCATATTGGCGATTTGAGAGGAAAAAAACCAAATGACCGAAATGATGTGATAACAAAATCGTATAGTATATGCGCGCCTGCGACTTTAGCACTCTCTGACGTGTCCGCGGCGTTAGTGATTCTTACAACAATAAAATCGTTAGCACGTGTGTGTGTGTGTGTGTGTGTGTGTGTGTGTGTGTGTCATGCCTGTCTTTATTTATCACTGTCTTCGCGTGAGAACGACCGCGTCGGTGACGTATATTGCGCGTTTATCGCGCTAACTGCAAACAGCAGCGGACGACGGGCTCGTGTTATTATACATTAAATATTGTAACGTACTTCTCACCGCGGGGCGCGCGAGGTCGACCGACTCGAGTGCGGCCGAATGATGGAATCGCCGGTCGTACGATTTACGACGCCGCCACTGTTTTATTATTACCATATTATTAGTGGCGTTGCATACCGGTATGTACGTATATATACATAATATATAACAGTGAGACATTTAGCTTCGCTGCAGAGAGAGAGAGAGAGGGCTGTTGAGAAATTTATCGGCTTATGAAGAAACGGCGGCGGCGGACGCGCATGTGACAAGCATCTGGTCAATACGCAAGCCGGAAGCGCGAGTAGCATTCGACTGTTTACGATCTTTATGATATTATGTAATATTATATATTATTTATGTTGTTTCGTACCGCTGCAGTTTCGCGTAGGTATTACAATATATCATATTGTAGGATTATACCTATCACTGCGTAAGTAAAGGGAGGGCTTTTTGTTTTAAAAACGATGCATATCTCTAATATTGTAGGTATATAGGTACTTGCACTTCTTTGACAATTTTCGAAGGTTGCTTGCCATTTCTTATCCTCACACAGATTTGTTTGATCGAGAAAATATCCTCACCATTTTAAGAGGATGTCAGCACACTATTTGTTTCTCTTTCTGACCCACGCGCATCATAGCAGATTTATACGTTCAACAGAACCGACCCTGTGTTATTACTTTTAAAGTATCGTAAAAAATCCATTGAGAGACACATGTACTATTCTTAGCTTTAAGTTTGATAATAGAATAATTAACTCTAATATTAAAAGTAACAACAAAAGTTTGGTTTTGCTTAACATAAATTTGATATGTTGCTCATGGGTCAGAGAGAGAAAACAAATGGTGCGCTTACATCCTATACGCTCTATTATTACTCTCTAATTATTTTACTCTCATAATATTATTAGTGAAATTGGTATACGTGTGAAAATGATACTGGGTGATACTAGAGTACCACCCCTTTGATTCGCTATACCATCCAATCAGAATTTATTGTATCATCACTCATGTAGATAATAATAAGTTAACCTTTATTGCTAAATAATAATAGAATTAGGTATATAGGACGTATTATATAGTATAATAATAGTCGAACGAAAAAATTGTGGATATACCATTTTATCAAGATCAGATAAAAAAAATTATTATTCGAAAGAAGACATTTCGAGTGACGTGTTTATCGGATACCGTTGAACGTAACCACTATTACTTTTTAGATATATAATATTATTTCGAATGGTATATCCATCGCCAAAGTATGAAATTACAATAATTGAATAATCTTGCAGTGGCGCGTGACGTCGGTGCGTGGTCCATAATGATCCAATTCGAATATCATTATACTTATGTACGTACCTAAACATAATATACGTTGTAAATGCGCATAAGAACCTTGAGCGGTGTTTTCCCCCCGCCAAAAGGCGAACGACACGGAAAAAAAATTCCATCTATCAGGACAACAAAATAATAATAGATGCATTATTATTTATCACTTCGATGCGATTGTGAATGCGTCGTGACGTTTTATCGTGACAATATTACAATGATATAATGCCACCGAATTGGTTGTGCACACACACACACACATACAAATGTATGCATAATAATACACACACCATCATGTCTCCCGTGTGTGCACAGTACACGACACTGCGCGGGATTTATCATCTTTTTCGGAATAACAAAACGGAATAACCCTTATCACAATACCGTGCGTGTACGAGGCGACGATATCATCACGCTCTATTGGTAATTAAACATTTTTGGCACACCGCTTGGAGGGTGCAGACGCGAGTCTTCATCACAAAGGCAACGCGGCGAGTCGCGTCAGGGGTGGTGGGTCGGCGTGACCCCAAACGCTACTGTTGCAGTCCTTTGGACACTCGAGGAAAACTCGACACTCACATTAATTGTGTATTAACTCATACATATGAAATTACTTTTTTCTTCACAATCTTTCGCAAGTAAAAAGCTTTTTTTCACCGCCACTCGAACGAAACGAAAAACGATCATCGCGCGTGTCAAATATTATATAATAACATAATAAAGTAACCTCGCGCGTGCAGTCGTCATATGCATATACATATTGGTTTAAGTGCCGAGACGACGTGTGCCACCCACGTTTGTATAGATAACGGCGAGACCTGCAATACGCTTTGCGAGAATTCGCAAGTACATATTTTTTTGAAATTCGTTCAATTTACGGAAAATATACGGAAAACACGTTGGTAGGTACCACGTTGGCCCACCCGAGTCGTCCGGTGGAACTTTAGTCGATTTGTTCCTCTCGAATGCACACGCGTCTCGTTTCGGATAACTGCGCGTCGTATATAAGTGTGGGTTGAGAGGTATATATTACGCCTACGCGAGAAAATATAATATAATATTCGTTCGTGCCCGTTCGGCGATCAACAAAAATGCGGTGTTGTCGTGGAACACGCTTAATCGAAATCTGCAAAGTAACTCTAAACGACGAATGTCACGCGTAATATGTATATATAAAAAAAAAGTGACGTCGACACACTGCAATGCATTACACGCGGGTCCGAAAGAGATAATATTATGGACCGTTCGAAAGCCAAATTACTCATAGCCCAGAGGTGAGCGGTACAGGCAGCTTGTATGTGGATTTCGTTTCGTGTGCATTTAAGTAGTCCGTTTATGAGGGCATTCGAAGGCTAGTTTTCACGAATAATATTTATCATCATAAACCTACGACCGTCGTCAGTGTGCTGCTGCTGGTGCAGTGTATATACGAAATACGCTTTAAACGTCTTCCGCGGTCCGTTCGGTGTACATCGACGTCACTGTCGTGCATTATATTATATTATTATAACAATAGTGCGCCCATACACCCTATTGTATACGGCATTTGTATCGCACGTAAGAAATCGTTTCGAATAAAGAAAACGATAACAAAGACCGATGAACTGTGTACACATATACTGTCGCCAAACTGCATATGTATGCGTATAATTCGCGGCGTCCGATCGAACCGACGTGAACACTACTAAATCGTACATTATTATATGCTAACGGAATATCGCGTACACATACGATAGCGCGTGGAAAGGACTGCGATCTGTCGAGTCGCAGTACGAATGTTATAGATCATTAATCATTTTCGAAAAGTATAAAACACATTATATTGTACTCGAACGATTAACGGCGTTTGACGGTCTTTTTTTCCGCGCATATTTAATACTGCACACCCCTTCGTCGTAAGCGTATGTTTAAACGACAAATATATAGGCACAGAGCTGCAGGTGACGGTGAATATAATCATATCGAAGTAATTTCTTCTGCTGCAGGCGTAGACACGGATATTATATGACATTTATGTAGGACACTTGAATCGCGCCGCGGACAGAGCAATATACAATATTATTATGCACAATGCACTCATTATATGCCTTGAATGGGCGTTTTACTTGTGACTTTTCGCTGCAGTTATTTGTGCATGTGCAAGTGCAGTGCACTATGGTTAGCACTACTCTAGTAGATAACCGTGGCCTATACATGTCGTATTGCACCTACGCCTAATATCGTATCAGCGATGTTTTTTCAATTTCGTAGTACATAATATAATATATGCGAGAAACGGTTTCGAGGGACGTCCCTCGCGCCGCCACCGGTGTACATATCGTCGTCGACACAGCTATATTATATTATTATTATTTGGGCACTTACGCAAACCGGTTCCGTGGGCAAAGGGACTCTTTCTGGAAACACTTTGTTCGGGGGAAATAAAAAAAAAAGGAACGTCACCATGTGCACATTACAATAACGCATATATATTATATATATATACTTATTTAACATGATATATTATAGCTCGTGTATATAGTCCAACGATTCGAAAACCTATAAAACAATTTCCATAGCGTAACCTGTTGTGTACATAATATTATATGCACCGCGCTTATACGACAACGAATTATATACATAGTATGTATATATAATTATATAATTATATAATAAATAGTCCAGGGCAGCGGCGCAATTTGACAAATCGTTAAGTTGTTAAACGCGCATAAGTCGTTATTCAACGAGTGTGCATATAAATCTATGTGTTAGCTCGGTTAAAACTATAATACGACTAATTACTCTCTGTTCTAACAAACTATATCAAACATACACATGTATCGCAAACATAGTCATGTTTACTCGTCTCTATCGTATATACTTCTTGAACTATATGTACAATAAAATCGTATTAAACTCACACGGAGGAACTATAACTTCGTCAGCTTCGTCAGCGCTCGAAATATGTACTTTCCAGCGGTTGTCGTTGTATATATACGTATAAAACTAATTATTTAGGTCAAACTCAAAAGTAGGTATAACATTATGTAACACTTGGGGTGGCTGCTGATGGTTATCGATATAGCTGAAACGACATGGCAATAATATTTGAATATAATACCGTTTGTTAAATTGTTCTAAATTCCCCCAAAAAGTACTCTCCAAATTGTATAAATAAATATATACTCCGCCCGCCACGAGAAAACACGCCGCACCGACGACTGACGAAAATCGGTTCTCCTTCGCATCCCCCGAACGTGCAATAGTGGAACTGCAGTCTCCAAGGCTGCAGGGTGTGAGGATCGGAGTGTTCTCTCGCTGGACAGAGTATAACTATATGTATAGCTAATCTTTAAAATAATATTTTTCATTTATTCTAAATAATTGCCGATTAGGATTCTTTTCATTACACCCGGAACCCGGGTCATCAAGACCTAACCTAACCTAACCCCTAACCCGTAACCATCACACAAGATGTAATTTTTTAACATCATTAATTATCTCTTAACTGTTTGATTATTTTTCCAAACGATCGTTTTCAATCGAACTATACGAGGAGGGTACAACGATAATACACAAATATCAACTTCTGAGTTCGCAGTTCAATGGCGGGGCTCATTATTTTCCTAAAGAATAAATAAATAAAATCTGTTATAATATAAAGCGTTTCAAACAAAAAACAAAATAAAATAAAGACCTTGAACCGGAGTTGAACCAAACATACGTATAATTTAACCGACGAATATTAGGTGTATAAAGATCACGTGCGCACTTCAAAAATTAATACAACGCGTATTGCGTCTCTGTATACAACACGCGGGAATATGCGCAGTAGTAAATAACAATAAAAAAAATATGAAAAAATGTGAAAAAAAAACGCCCAGAGCGCACATTAAAAACGCGAAGAAAAAAACGTTTCGTCTTAAAACACTGCCGCCGAAAAACGCTACCATCTGCACGTAAATAATAATATATATAATGTGTATACTTTACGACGTACAAATTGGACGTTATATATCCGTCAGCCGTGTCACGTCGTGCGCGGTCGAGACGAATTGGGGGAAATTCCGCTCGGCATTTTATTATTATCGGGATCGGTCAAAGGACTCTTTGGATCGGTCGCGATAACCTCTCGGACGAGCTAAGACGGAGCGAAAAAATCGTCTCGAAACTACGTCTTTCTGCAGGGCAGGTGTTGCGCACAGTATAGTATATAATATATAAATAATAATAATAATATTATGTAGTTCGACGCGGTGGGTTTGTCATCTCATATATAATATTATTATGGGGACATTATACGCAGTACGGCTGTGCCCGCGAACGACTCACCGGGCCGACACGGTTATCGTTGCAGCAGGTCCCTGCGAAGTGACAAACGACGGCAATCTGTCCGCACTGTGTACGGGCAAAGTTTCGGCAAACTCGCGGAGACGTCAAGACTACACTTACACTAGTTATACGCAACGTCATATTATATTGTGTATAGATTAGACGCAGACACGCGCTCGTGCATAATCATCTGTGCGGCCACGACGCCGCCGTCGTGGACAGAGCGAGCGGGACGGCGGGTTTTCGGTCAAAGTTTGTCAAAATCTTCGGTCGCAATTACAGGGGTCTGTCGGCGGGCTCGTCATATTGTGCGCGCGTGTGGGTATAGTTGTGGGTAGGTGGGTGCGGGCGAGCGCGAGCGTGTGTGACGTGCAGTACTCGATAGCAACCCTCAAGAATCCGTGTGTGGGGTTGTTGTCGGGCCCAGCGCGTTTACCGGCCGTGAGACATGTGTTAGACACACGCACACACCCGCACAACAATCCAATAGACACACTGCACAGTTCTCTGACTTACACGTGTGCGACGAACATCGGTATCCTCCCATCGTATATGTATGTATGTATATATGCATATCCTGCACCAGCGGCGGTAAACGACGTGATATTATTTATATTCCATACATATATATTATATAGGTTAACCTAAGCATCGTACGCTGCAGCGGTATCATATAAACGTGTAAACAAAAGGTTAGGCACATCGCAGACGGAGACATGGGGAGACGCACGCTATATTATAATCGCTCAAATATTATAATATTATACGTTTGCAAGACACTGCGACGCATTTGGTGAGAAAATTAGGTACATGCCATAGTCTAGACCGGGGATGGAAGACAAGTGGACCGCCTACCCCTTTTCATCCAGCCCACGCTCCCTTTAAACATGCTTTTTATTTTTGACCTATTTTATTACACTATGCACCGGCTCGTAGGAATTGTAATCTTTCAAAATAGTAAATTTGAGTTGCACGTCCTTTTTGCAGGTATAATTATTATTAGTGTGTATATTATACATTATACAGTGCAGTATAATATTCGTTATAATATACATCCCTTCAGTTTGTCTGTTTGTATACTAAATGGTCATTAGGTACTATACTCATTTGTTTATATTTGTATATAAAGGTTTAAGATGTATAATACAATTTATTGTTAATATAAATATAAATAAACACGTGTAAGCATTTAATCAACCACATAATATTGAGAAATTGGAATATTGTTCATTTATGATATTATTGATTTCAAAATGGTTCTTAAAAAAAATAAGATGTCTGTACGCTGATCCTTCGAAATTAAAATATCCTATTTAGTTTATACTGATTTTAACCAGCTCCAATATAATTTAAACATAACTCAACCAAAAATAAATAAATAAATACTACTGAAGTCTTTACATGGAAGATGCAGCTTTTGGTAAACTATATATCGGTTACTGCAGAACCAGCTTTTTATTTTGGTTTGGATTAAGTCGCTGCAAGGGTATATTGAATGGAATTCATGGTCATAGTATATTATGGCTTTCCATTTGAAACGTTGAAATATAATCAGCTGCAGTATAAATCGACCTTCGAAAAATGTAAATTACCACATCACATGACGAAAAGTAAGCAAAGCACTATGAAAAAATATTGTTTAATTCGATTTTATTAAAATATTAAACTGACTATATATTATAATGCTGCATTGAACTAGCTAATCTCCACATGCTACAATCGCTTCCAAAACCGAATGTCTCACTATTACAATCCACTTATCACTCGACTGTCTTATAAGTAATAAGTACAATAACAATCCCAGACAACCCCAAATGAATAAGATTAAAAAGACATTGGTGTCTTGACCCTTCTTATCTAATTATATAATGATAAATGATAATAATAATTTGAAAAAAATGCTTTAGGTGTATTATATGTATATAAAATATATAATATATAAAATGTGCATACAACTATTTCATAATCTATATGAACGATCACTAACTATTTTACAACGGTCGACTAAGAAATAACTCTACATGGAGGTATCTTCACTCTATACTTTCTTGTGTTCTACGCATGTAAAGTGATGTAATAAATACTTAGCCTATTAAAAAAAAAATGTTATATGATTTAGACACCGCTCTAGTGACAAATGGCAGGCGGGTGAAGTGCCGGGAAGATTCCCGATGGATCGATCATATTGTGTTACATGATTTTATTATAGGCTAGGGGGCGGAATAGACCATCTGGAGCATATTGTAGACTGGATGAAATTTTTAGCAATTTTATGGCGATCCTTTTCACGTGTTCGCAAATCTTTCGAGTATATCGCAGAACTGCAAATAAAAACTTGTACTTAAATAGACATTATGATTGTATATATCTTACACGTTGCTGGCATAACCTTAAGTTAAATACGGCACGTACCTATATAAAATAAATGTCATGTGTTCAATTTCAATATTTAAATATGATTATAATTTTATTGTATTATGTGTTATTAGTAAAATAAAATAATGGTTAAGTTACAAAAATTATTTACAAATAAATGAGTAGGTATTATAGGAGGTATATTTAAAAAAAAAAAGAATGTGCTTTTTTAATATGTGGTAAGGACTGAGGTTACCATTTTACTTAGCTAAGTTAGATAGATAATTTCAGTAAGGCAATCAAAATAATTAGAAAATTACTAGAACAGTTGTAACCCACTACATCCTAGGTAGTTGTTTCAATAAAATCTTACAGCGTTTAAAATATATCTGTACACTTGTACCTTCTTAAAAACAAATTGACATCTGGAGTCTAATGTTCAAATAGAATTATAAATATTTTATCATAGTCTAATAATATATCATATGCTGGGTATTGAAAAATCTCAGAACAGCTTAATCTATCTATATTAATTATTAACTAATAACTATACGTCATTATAGTATTCATGTGTTTAGAGGGTGACATGGCTTCGCGGGCTATCGACATTAAATTTAAATAGTTGTGTTGTTCAGCAATAATCACTGACAAAAGTGTTGAACATTAATCATTATATTATAATAATTAATATTATTATGTAGACATGTAAAATCACGGGAATGTCTTCGCGCCGCATGTGTTGAAGAACAATTAATGACAACGGATTTTTAATACCTGCGGATCTCGGCCTGAAAAATAGTTTGTCATTTAATACGTCGTGTTTGATTTGTAAGTTTAACTGTGTTTTCATTCATTTTAATAAGTTGCTGTTTCGTATTTTGAGGTAAGATAAAATTAATTGATTGGACACTAATATATTATATTATATAGACGTCCGACTGCGGTTACCGATGACAAACGATTGACCGTATCGTCATAACCATATTTCAATAGGTATACATACCTAATATATAAATATATTGTATTATAGATATAGGTATATTGTATAGGTGCATAGATACCTAAATATTTTTTTTCCGAACAATAGACGTGATGTGGAACAATATTACCTTAATTATTATTGTATCATTCTAACAGTCAAAATACACGATAATAATCGTATATTGTGTACGTAATTAATAACTCACACTATATTATGTGTACCAATATTATTAATAATGCAGAAAAACGACTTTATTTCATATATTTAGAAACTAATAATATACCGTATCGGTAATTGGGTATTTTTATATTATAATATACATCATATAAGTTATATCTTAATATCTTTTTATTCAACGGTTTAACATTTTCCGTCCCTCTATCTGGTATGGTATAGATAAAAAAAAATTGTTTATAATACATTGAAGCGTAATATGTAATATTAGGTAATAACAATAAAATCATCTTTATTTATCTTAATGAATTACATCATTTTTTATAAAATTGTAAATCTCTTACTTTAATGTAACACCTTTAGACGTACCAATGTTATATGTTATAAATAATATTATTTCTTATAATGACTATTAGGTGACTAATAATTAATATAATTATTGAAAATCTATTCATACAAATATATATATATATATATATATATACATACAAAAGCTACATGCGTCTCTACAACCAACGCCACAGAGGGTTTTTATAATTATAAAAAAGAAAATAGTATAATTTACACTAAGCATATAATATACACTAACACAATAGTAATAATTATACAGTTTAATAATTTATAATGTTGAAAGTGTTACAGCCGTAATAAAAATAATGTATATTGTTAATCGTAAATACGGATTACCAAATAACTAAAACGAATTATAATTAAGTAGGTAGGTATAAAATAACTACTTGTTATAAAATAATAAAAAAATGATAATAATGTATACAGTGTTGGGACACGCAATCTTCAATTTACAAGCTACAATGATTCTCAATTTAAATTATTTTATTAAGGTTGTATTAAGTATATAGGTACCTACACCTGTGCGGAGCAAGGAATGCATTAGTTTCAAATGTGTTTTTTTTATGCCTGATATCACATTTTAGAGCAGAAAATTTGATTTAGTCTTACATATTATACATAATAAATTAAGTGTGATTTCTGATACCAAATTTGCAAATCTTGTTGGTAGTAAATTAATTTGGGAAGTAGAAAATACGAAAATAACTATTCTTAATTATAATTGAGAAAACTAATAACGCACGCATCACCAATTTTCACAAAATATATTTATTTTTTTTTCATGGTTCAATAAAGAATAACCACTGTAAAGACTTGAAATATTTATACCAAATACTTTTATAATTAACAATTGGTTTTTTTTTTAGCTACCTATTTATATTTTATATACATTTTCAATATTACATTTCTTTCGCTTAATGTTGATAACATCTCGATCAAGTACCTAGTATGAGCATTTAATACAACATTCCGCATAAGTTTAACTAACAATATATAGTGATATAATACTATCAAATATAGGTACATCCTCAAAACTTTAGTTTATAAACATTAGAATTTTGAAGAAATTGAATATTTAATCGAAAAATAACTATTTTCCCTCTGATGATTTTAGTTAATTTGATATAATTTAAAAAAATATTAACCATGTTGGACACTTATGGACATAACAAGTATATTGTCATATTGTAGACAGTCGTCAAAATATTATTCATTATATATGTAATAAAGGTGGGATATTTTAAATTATAAATTATTGAAGTAGGTCTGCCAGCGAAGTCGGTAGAGCACGAGACTCTTAATCTCGGGGTCGTGGGTTCGTGCCCCACGTTGGGCGCCACTGTCGTATATGCACTTTTCAGTGATATACCTCTACCGACAATTGAGTAATCAAAAGACCATAAATCAACCGGTTACAGATCAGATTTAAGGAGTACGTAGAATTGCGTGACTACTCAAACAAAACATATAATTTTCGGGTCGGAAACACTTTTATTATTTTAAAACAAACATAGATAAAACACTTAGCAAATTCAGACTGCCTAGCCCGTACTACGATTGTTGCTTCTCACGTACAATCGTCGTACCTACGTCCTCGCCGAATCACTCAGCGACAACGGGACCCCATGCCTGCGCTTACGGCGGCGTTATATAGAAAATATTATTGTCGCCTCAGCACATCTTACTTCGCTGGCCCGACCTACTTCAATAATTTATAATTTAAAATATCCCCACCTTTATTACATATATAATGAATAATATTATTTTGACGACTGTCTACAATATACGACATTGCATTATTACTATTTATATTATATTTTATATATTTTATATTTATACTATATTTTATATATTTTATATGCACGGTTTAATTTTCAAAATATTTATACTATTTTCAACCAATTTATAGGTGCTAAAAAATTATTCACACCAGTGACTATTTATGCTGATAGGTACTGAGTGAATGATGTGCAATGATATCGGCAAAAATTAATTCAACACACCAAATTAAGATAAGAGTAGAATCCGCTTATAACGATCTTCGAGGGACCTTATAGAGAATCAGATCGTTATATGCACGTGAGATTTAAAACCAACCAAGCTCATGGCTAGGAATCGTTTTATATGGAATATTGTTATATACGGCATCGTAATAAGCGGATTCTACTTTAATAATAATAATAGACCCTTAGAAATAAATGCTAATCCAGTAGTAATCTACCCACTTCCCAGAGATGGGTGTATCATTTTTTATATTTTTTTTCATTATACACAATGATTTATCATTTAATTTGAGTTTAAATAATCCTTTAAAGTGACCTACTCAATCACAGCAGATCACATAGAAATACGTTATGTATACAGAAGAAGTGAGCATACATTTTTTTGAAAAAATATCTATATGATATGAAAGATATCTATACATAAGATTCCTATACATAAAATTTAGTATGTAATAATTACTAATTTTTGGTATTTGGTATATTATAAAATTATTGTATTTTTGAATCCAAAAAAGTTGTTACACAATCAATCTGCTCGAAGTGTCCAAACGTCTTATATATCTGAGGTTATTGGATTAGGTAGGAGCCATTATTATTGTTCCTCGTTGTGAAAATATAGCAACATTTAGCTAAAGGTCACCACTCGAGTATTTACAAATAATTTCGTTATTAAACCTAACCCGTACCGTACAAAATACATTTTTATTCAAAATTTAACAATAAATAAGCGTTACTATTATAACAATAGAAGTTATAATGACAATCCGAACAAAATATGATAGTAAACATGTAAGATTACGTGACCCATTAATAAGATATATTATTATTATCTATATGACGGAAAACGGATAGTAATATAATATACACATAAACCCATTGAAATATGTGAGAAATTAAAAATCAAAGTTAATTTGAAACAATATTAAAATAAATTAATTTACCAACACGATCAGAATAAGAATAATAATATTATAATCCATAGAACCGTTGTAAATGGTATAGTCAAACTATTGTACATAATTTAACATTATTATTAGGTTATTAGGTACCTATTATGTTTTAATAATAATTATTTAAAAACAAACGCATTTTCCCAAAGGTAATTGGCATGAATTGTTAATTTTATAACTGTGTCAAAAGAAATAAATGTACGTAAACTCTTAAAAAAAAATCGGCAGTGTTCAAACTACAGTGCGACAATGACAGGCGATGAAATAATTCACGTAAGGACATTGCAATGTACTATTGTTTTCCACCACTCTTACTTGAAAGAATAATAATGATAGTAAAAATAGTAAAAATAAATAATAATAAATAATAATAATAATAATAGTAAAAATAATATTAGTAATAATAGTAAAAATAAATAATAATAATTATAGTAAAAATACTAAAGAGTAAAAATAATAATATTAATAATTATTATAATAGTAATAGTAATAATAGTAAAAATAGTAAAAATAGTAAAAATAATAATAATAAAAATAATAATAATAATAATAATAGTAAAAATAATAATAATAAAAATTATAAAAATAATAATAATAATAGTAAAAATAGTAAAAATAATAATAGATAATAATAGTAAAAATTATAAAAAAATAATAATAATAGTAAATAACAATAGTAATAATTATTATAATAGTAATAGTTATAATAATAGTAATAATAATAATAATAATAACATAAAACCCCGTGTATACGCGAGCGCCTTGGCCGGACGGTCGTCCGCAACAACTCGGACACGGCTGCGTGCGGCGTACGAAACAACGACGTCCGCGACGAAATAGGTAGTCCGAAGGCGGCGGCGGCGGTCACGTTCCCCCGCCCCCACCGCCACCGACGGCGCCGCTCACACCGGTTCATTCATGCGTCGTCGTCGGTGCCGCCGCCGCCTCCGTCGACGGCGGCGGCGGCGGCGGCACACGAGGGACTGCCAGATCCGAGCGCCGACCGTCCGGCGTCCCGATTGGTCGACGGCCGCGGTTACGTTCGTGCGGATACGCGCGCTCACACACACGCACACGCACGCGCGCACACAAGCGCACGCACACGCGTACACACGAGCGCCAACACGCGCACACGGGCGCACGCACACGCACACACGGGCACAGCCGCGCGCACGTCTCCAGCCGCGTCGGAAGTTGTCGGGTTTCGGAGTGCGTTCGGTCCTCCGAGTCGGTCCGCTGTACTGTTCCACTCGCCTCCGAACGCGGATCGCCGCCGCAGTCGTAAATTACACTAGCACGTGGCCCCCAGCCCCGTCCGACGGACACGTACGACGGTACATTAACATTGTCGTATAATATTATTATTATCGCGATTTAATATTATTTGTTATTTTATTCGGCCGGTGATTTTTCGACGTTCGACGTATGTCATTTGTATTCTATATCATATTATTATTATGTTATAAATAATTATTATCGTACTATTCGCGTACACATATAGGTATTCCGCGACTTTTTAAATTTTTTTTTTTTTTATCTATCTCCGAGTGCGTTTCAATTCCGCGTTTTTTTCCGGTTATTTTTCCCGTCGGTGCACCAGTCATTATGACGCGGTTTTCGAATGGCACGTTGGAGACCTGACGACGGACCATTGTCAGACGCATCTGCACGCCGCTGCCCCGTAAATATATAAATATTTGTATACCGGCAAAGCGCGGTTCGTCGGCCCTCCAGCTGTGAGCTTTGCACAACAGACGGGGACAGCGACCGGTCGCCGAAGGTAAACGTCGCATCGAGGCGTGCATCGAAGCGCGCGCGCGCGACCCGAACCGTATAGATGAACATGAGTTCGTACCAGTTCATGAACTGCTACCAGCAGAGCCAGCAGGCCCAACAGCAACAGGGCCGAGCGGTCACATCGCCGGTCGACCCGCTACAGACGGGCAACAGTCCGGGCGGCGGCGGTGCCGCCTCGGCCTCGGCTGCAGACTATTACGGACAGGCGGCCCAGGGCGGCGGCGGTGGCGGCGGCGGCGTGTACAACGCAGGCCCGGCCGCCGGCTGCTACTCGCCGCAACAGTACGCGTCGCAGTACATGCAACAGACGTCGCCGTCCATGATCGACTACACGCAACTGCACTCGGTCAACCACCAGCAACAGCACCAACAGCACCAGCAGCACCAGAGGCTGCAGGCGGCCGCGGCCGCTGCGGCCGCCGGCGCCCACCTGCAGCACTTGCAGCACCACGGCGGCGGCGGCGGAGGCGTCGGCGGTCTGCCGTCTCCCGGCGGCGGCGGAGCCATATCGCCCATATCGTCAGCGCTCAACAACAACGTGGTCGGCATGCCGTCCGCGGCCGGCGGCGGCGTCGTCCAGTGCAAGTACGAGGTGACCGCCTCGGCGTCGGCCACGCCGAACGGCATCAGCTCGCCGCAGGACCTGACCACGTCCGCGGCACCGCCGCCCGGGTCCCGGTCACCGCCGCCCGCCGTCGTCATGAAGTCCGTCCGGTCGTCCGGCGGCCCGGTGGCCGGTTCCTCGCCCGCCACACAGGGCCCCGTCTCGCAGACGTCCTCGTCGCCCGCCTCGTCCATATCGTCCACGTCGTCCAACGGTGGCGGCGGCGGCGGCAACGGCAACGGGCCCGCGTCTTCGGGCGGCAAACAGGGCTCCGGCCAAAACCCGCCGCAGATCTACCCGTGGATGAAGAGAGTTCACCTCGGACAGAGTGAGTACACCTCCACGTACAGTTATAATACCGATTACCAATATATTTTATAATAATATACCACTTGGGTACCTGAATTATTTGGTTTAAGAAAAAAAAATTGACGAAATAACGTCATACGAATAGGTACGGTGCGTTTTTATTTCGTGTTTGAAATTCGCGAGTGTAAAGACGATCGAAATAAACGCCGACCCTTATAATATATCATATTATCTACGATTTAAAAATATCCCTATGAATAATATAGGTAATGGCAGTTTTAATTTTACGCATAGCCATAACCGACATATTTCGAAAACTTCTAATCGTGAAATATTATTTTGAACCGTATATTTACGTTGTGGGTGAGATTCTTTAATTTGAATAAATATAGTACCTAAATATCTGTTTGATAGAACCCGTTTATAATTTCCCAGATAAATCATCTCACAGATATATAATATGTAAACAAAATTAAATCTTATATTATACTCTCTTCTCGTTTTAAATCTACTAAAATGTCATAAAATAATTAAACATTTCCATAATTGTAGTTGTTATATTGTTCAATTTTGAAGTGTTCAGTCAACAATATAATTATTATAAATGTTACGTATAATATTGTAAGCTATAATATATTATTATTGACAATAATTTTATTTGACAATTGAATGTTGAATTTTCAATGATTTAATTAACTTTTAATTTACCATGAAATCGTGGATTCACGATTAGCATTTGTTTGTGTTAAACATCACATATTTAATGATTAATTTATATTAAATTTATCTTAACACTTTCGTCTCATAAACATTAAACACACATAAATAAAATAATATAAATCAATTAATTTTGATAATAGAGATGTTGTGCACTAATGTCTTTAGAAAAATATTGGCTCATGAAATTAAAAATCAAATTTATTAATAAATTAATATACCCACTTAAAAAGTTATTTAGTGGACAAAAAATAAAATCTCAAACCGTTTATAATTAATTTTAATATTTATAAAAATCTAACTCTGGGGAGATTGTGTTTGAACGTCGAATATATTATACCGGGAGTCTGGACATAAAACATAATATTATAATATTTCGAATAATAAAATAATGTTAATTTAGAGTCAATAACATTCCACCGAGGTCGCGCGCGGGTAGTTAAAACTCGATTTGAACACCGATAAAAATATTGTTGCGGTTAAAATATAATTTGAAAAAACAACCCTACTTCGAAACAAACAATGGGACTGTACAACACATTAGCTATTGGCGGCATGGCGTAAAAAAAAAGCCACTAACGACGGTTTAATTGTTAAAGTATTTCTTTTATAACACTCTTGCAACGTTCTATACATCAAACTATATTGTTATACATCGAATAGTACGAGAATAATATGCACTAACATTTTTCATTACCGACCAATGGATTATGTATAAAATAATTATTACACGGTCAACGTTCAAATATTCCATTATTGTTCAATTACACGTTGGCGCAAACACGTTCGAAATATCATATAATATATAGAGTATGTCAAAAACTGGAAATACTGTATGGACTGCCTGCTAATATCGTAAATCTGGTAGATAGGTATGCATAATATATATATACGTGTATAAATTCGAATACTACTTGTGAAAAATAAAAATCCAGTTCGACATCAGTGATGGACCGTAACATTCGAAAAAACGATTTTCAGTAGAGCCCAGATCTCAGCAAACTTCACGCTAAAAAATAATCTGATAATTTTCTAGCTATAGGTAGGTACCTATATAAAGTGTATAAGAAAGGAGCTGGTGCAAATACCATAATATTGCTCAGTCGCTTCAATCTATTTTTGTTACAACTTACAATCACGATTTCCAAGCCAACAAAACTTTATCGGGAATCCAGCGAAATGCGTTTACTAATAACTGAGTAGAATATATAATAATATTATATCACGAGTTTTCTTATTCAGACGAAAACACGATATAATAACAGAATATGGTTAGTTTGTTACTTATACAAATATTATCTCGTACCACAATAATTTCTCGTCTTCTGGACCAACTGTTTAGCCACGTTCTGTATATCATAATAATTTAATAGATACACGATTCTCGTGTCCCAGCTATACTCGTATAGAACATTGGTACCTACAATACTGCCAGAAGTGTCGCATCAGCCAAAAGTCCGATGCAGCCATAGAATAATAAAAATATGATAACGAACGTGCCGAAACTATATTGTGCAACGTTTACGGTCGTAAATGAACCAGTGCAAGTTGGCGAGAAAGAAAACACCGTCTCCAGACCTCATCAGCTCCGTCTCCGGTATAATAACACTAAAACAATCGACGACAACCCTTTTCCACTATGGACTTTCTCTTAGAGCGTGTTTTACTAAACTTACGAATGCGAAGTTCAGATGTAAATTATTATAATAATGTGTACCCACGATAGCGACGTGTGTGTATCGTTTTATTATTACTTGTTATATTATACGATTTATTAATTGGTCGTCCGCATCATATAATCATTTCTGCATGCAAAACTCTGTTCACCCTGCACGGGCCACGGCCAAAATATATACCATGACAATAATATTGTGTAGCGAGCCGAGAGGATCGAAATCTCGTGTCGAATGCATTATTATATAGTGATATATAATCACTGGACTCGCAAGTAGGGGCTTTTTTTTTATGTACACGCGATATAGGAATCCCTCGCAAATAAAGTGCGAGATGATCGCCCCTCGGCCGCCCTTATATTACCTATATAAGACGTCTTTTCGTGTCAAACGTCGTCGTCGTCGCCGCCGTTTTTCGAGGTCCCCTCACCCGGGTGTGTTTACATTTCATATGAGTGTGTAAGGAAAACTAACCCCGATTCCCACCAGTGACACACTTATTGGTCGACGATCGCCTCCTCGGTGTGACTATATACAATAATTAGGTTTTACCTTTTAAACGCGTAACAACTTTACATTATGTCATCACAAATTATCATAATAATACATTATTATTGTAACGGGTGCAAGCACGAAGTTCGAATCGAAGAAAACTCTGCCGAATTAGGCGCGGTTCAACGATTTCACGAATATCGAAACAGTTATCGTCACACCAACGCCGTGTCTGCAGCGGTTCTACATCGCAGGAAAACGTCGAATGGAAAACATGTACATGTATATAATATATGTATATTCGTCCGCATATAAGTTGTCCGAATCAAGTCCAAGTCGTCGAAACATATATGCGAGTTGCGATGAATACAAGCGACTGTTGTCGTAATGTAGTCTGCAGCACATAATATTATTATGGCGTATAAACATAATAATATTATATAGGACGATAATTTGAACGTCAGCGCTGGTTTATTTTTTTCTTATTAGGTACTAGCCGCAGACGATATCCGCCATAATTACTATGCCATTATAATAATAATAATATATACAACCGTCGACGTTGCGTAACGTGTTATAATGAAGAAACTATAATATAACACAACACAATTAAGTGCGTAAATTATAAATATTATAACATTAAACTATACAGAAGCGCCGTGTACCTATTATAATAAATATACGCACGCATCATAACTATTATAATATTAATTTTACTAATTCGTGATTATAATATATTGTATGATAATTCGTAATAATTGGTGTCGGTTATCGCTCGCCGGCTATATAGATATACAGGACAGATAGTACCTACTTGTTGAGTTTAAGCGGACATCATATGCGCTCCTTTAAAACCGAAATGTATACTACAATGCGAAAATGAAACTTGGGATGAAAAATACTGTCAATATTTCAAAACGTGTCGCAAATCGCACCCCTTGGATGAGGCGATTCCCCGAAAAGAACGATTTTTGTAATGGACTATCTCTGCAGCCACGAGCCAACGCCCAGCAGGTCTTCTTGTACGTATTCAAATTTGAGTTGCCTATAGGTACGATTATAAGCAGTATAATAATTATATTGTACCTTTCGTTTCAAATACTGCTTATTTGCGACACGGCGGCCATCACGAAACGCTATAAGTATAAACGCAGTACCTCGATGACCGACCGGGTCCTACAATTTGTTCGTACACCCGGCCCACCGTGTCTTAAGATTTCTAATGTCTAACTATAACTACACCCTGCGGGCTGCGACTACAACACTGTACCTGGACAACTTCATAATTCGATTCAATTATATCTTCTGCGAACGTTCGTATTATAATAATATTTCTCGTCATCATATAAAATACAATTTCGGTCAAATACTCATGATGGGATGACTGGCCCTTATTGTGATTGGCGCTCGGGCCTGTCGACATTTTTTCGGCATAGCTGAACGGGGCCCTTACGCGCTGCAGCGAACGGCGATGAGATCAAAAATTGTATATTCCAGAGACACCAGGGTCCGCGTGCGAAAAAAAAAACCGCAAATTTCGGTTTTCCTCCCCTAATAATATATATATTATATTACAATAGCCGACGATCGAACTAGCGTTCGACTATTATAATTTTATAGGCGATCGTGTACACACACGCATAGAAGTCGGGGGCGGCAGGTGTTGGTGCGTAATGGCCGTTTCCCCCTACGCCACGGCCGCGTGCGGTGACGACTTTGGTACCCCCGCGAAAAATCAACCCTCGCCGATACAATGCGCTGCAGCGATACAAACGCCGTATAACGCAATATATAATATGTACGTACGATATAAATGATACAATCATTATACGATATAATATGTACGGCGATAAAATTTTTAAATAAAAAAAAAAAAATCAGACGAACAAAACCGTCGTTTTCCGAAGCACAATGCGCATGTAAGGGGGTTCGGGGGCGCAAATTTCGGAGCCGGGGTGACGACGGTTACACGTACATACGATAAGGGTTCGGGTCCCGGTTCGAGGCCGTCGCGCGTGCAGTTGTGGGACGGTCGGCTGTCAGTCAGTCGGTCGTATCGTCGCGGCGCTGCAGCATATATATATATATACGCCACTTTGTGTGTAGCCCATATATATATATATATATATATAGGTATATAGCTGTTATTATTATTCCAGCGAATGGTGGAAATCCTCGTCGTGCCGCCGTCTCTGAAATAATAATAATAATAATACAATATACGCACACGTGCGACGGCGTATATACAAAAAAAAAAGGCGCCACCGAGGTTGATAGACGTTTTGAAAAGAATTCGGAGTGAGGAAAAAAACCGAAATCACTCGATACGCGCATTATGTATATACGCGGACAATAATAAGCAAACGGAAAATCGTAATTAAATAATTATTAACGTATTTAAGGCTCTACCGCACGGCACGAATCGGTTGTATCGCGTCCACGATCCATATTGTGTTTTAGGTATACCTATATAGGTACCTCTGGTTGGTTACATGTGCGAGCGGACGATAATGTTTTTATTATATTGTGCGCGTTATAATGTTATACCTAACCGATCACACGAACAAATAATATTTTACAAATTAATATTTCCCACGCGATTTCATAATAATTACAGAAATGTGTCACTGCGTTTATATTTTATTTTTTATCCTCGCGACATGAACCCCGGTCGCTGGCTCGGCGTTGTGCTACCATATATTGGCCCGTGATAATAACACACGCACGCTCCCGCGTAATACGCGTCAAACCGTAATGACTTTTTCCATTAAACATTATTAGGTATATATACTGGTAATCGGCCGTCGATTCAGGAATAAAAAAAGGGAGGTGCTATGGACGATAAATCATATTTAATAACACGAGTGTATGTACGCCGGGACAGTTGTATATTTAAAGCCAAAAAAAAAAGTCACATTTAGTAAATATAAATTAGTCGTGTATACCTAGGACTTACTTTGGACTTTTAATACTTCTTGGTATTCGACGTGAGCATAGGAATAAAATAATTTAATTTTTTTTTTCATGCTTCACTTAACTTATAAATTATAAATATATTATAACCTATATTATAGGTACCTATCTATCGTTTAAGTAATATTTAATAAGATCCTATATCAAGCGATATCCATTAGGTACATCCATTGGGATTTGGATCGGTTCAAGAACGAATATTAATATAGTGAAGATTGCAAGATCGGTATTTTGGACTAGTTTCGCTGACTAATTATTATAATATTATATATAGGTAGGTACAATGCGCATATGTAGAGTGATCAAAATGTTGAGAAAAAATCAAAATATACATAGCGCGTATAGTTTCCAAACTTTATAAGCACCTTGTATATGATTTATATATATATTTATGTGTTTGTGTTTACGTTTTGATTTTTTTGTTTCTTATAATGCACTCATTTTTTACGACTCCGTCGTCCGTTTTTGAGCGAGAGCAGTAATAAAACGACATTTTTTTTTCAAACACTTAACACACGCGCGCGTGTGACTTGTTTACTATAATATTATATGGCAAACGTTATAAATAAACGATTGCAGCACCGTTACTATATATCTTATAATATCACGATATATGATAATGAAGGGCTCGAAGATGTCGCAAAAAAAGCGGGAAATAAAAGTAATATTTACCTAAATATATATAGGTACGATACCGTGTATCCGCGAAAATTGGGTACACTCCGTGACTCATGCGGTTACCTATATTACCCTATACATATTTTAAAGTTCTGTCTTCCAATAGTGGAGTTTCATGTCGCGCAAACGGAATTCAAAAATATGTATAGTGTACTGAGTAAATGTGGGTTATTTAATTGTATTATGTAGCGGACACGTGGTAATATATGTCATAATATATACAAACGAACGGAATAAATAAATATCGTTCCGTCAGTTGGCGTGTCTTTGTCGTTCGACGGAGATCTAGGGAGCTGCTGGCCAAGTCGAGTTCGGTCTAAACTTTTGCTTTCGACAAGGAAACGATCGTAATAATAACATTATAACAACATCACTATGGCGCAGCGCATATATCTACCGCATCATACCCATATATTATTTAATATAATACGCACATAACATGTATATATAGTCATACGGTGTGCGTATTATAATATATATATATATAGGTACATAGGTATAGTTATAGTATTATGCTCGTCTCGCGTATCAATGATAATTATTGTTTAAGAGCCTTCGGGCACAGCCGCCGCCGTAGTACGAGTTTGCGCTTGTCTCATGTACCAGCAGTGTTTAGGTATAATACGCGTCCTACCAGCTGTGGTATTATAATACCAGCGCAGTGTGTATAAAAATCTATATAATATGTAGGTAACGCAGGTATACTGACCGGTAATTATCGTAATCGATCGAGTCGTTGACGACGGGGGCGTTATTTATCCGTGTGTATACGAAAACCACTATATACCTATATATATATATATACATATACATACGTACCGGCGTATTATAAACGTATAAAATAATAATAATAAAACTGTAAATCCACGAATAAAAAAAAATAACCTAACCTATATGTAATGCCGTGATATTGTACTATATATTATAAAATAGTTACTATCATATATATCAGCAGTCCGATTGAGAGTTTTTTAATCGTGCGCCCGCGTGCTATCAATAACACCGCGCGTTACATTATTATATTGTAGTTATATTGCTATTCGTAACACAATAAAATACACAATATGAGTATCGAATCTTCCATTTCGAACGGTCGTCCACGTTTTTTATACCTACGTCACTCGGTTTTTATTCGCGCTCCCATGAACTTTTTATTCACCAGACACCATAATATTGTCGTGTACGGCACTCAGTCATAGTAACACGAAATGCGCATTATATACACGGGCTAAGCGATGTACATTGTTATAATATTACGTTATACTACCCTTGTATAATAATATACGCATATATAAATATTATTATATACTTATATTTATATATTTGTGCTCGTACATATGTTCAGGAGACCGCGCGCGCGCTCTCGTCTATTATTAAATCTTCAAGAAACCGCTGAATGAAAACAGACGGGACGTAACCGGATTTTCCACCACGGAACAAAACACAAGAAATTCGAGTACCTAAGTAAAGAAATAACAACATTACTGGAATCGTGTCGTTATTTTGAAGATTCACTTTCGTTATAATTACAGTCTTATACGCATAACGCGCCCAGGTAGAACAGGTAAACCAGAAAAACTGTTATTCAAAATGCGTGTTACAGTAATAATAATAATAATATGTACTGCACAGTGTTGTACACTATTAATAAAACAAATTCACTATAGATATTATGACTGAGACTTGGCCACCGGGTAAACACCCAACTTGGCGCTGCTCAGCATTTCGGATGTTTGACCGCATTCATTTTTTATAGACGTTACCAAAAGTTTAATTCGAACGGGCAAATTAAAATTCGTAAGTGTTTTTTAAGAGAAACCGTCACTCATGATTAAAATATGTCGAGAAATTTAATTACTATAGAGCTACTCCTCTAGTTGTTTTTCTTAGTATTTGCAAAACTATTTAAATATAAAACAAGGGCTTATACGAAATGCGCATGTTACAAAAATCAAATAAAAATCTACATCTCGACCAATACCAAAATAAATCAAACTCACTAATCACAGAAGCACAACACCGAGATTAATGTTTTCAGTCTCACTCTTGACAATGACGTTTCAATTCATCTGATATAAGATAATCCAGCTAAGTTCTGTTGTACACATCTCCAAAGGAATCCAAACCAAATTGCGCTGTAATTATTAGCACAACAACAAAAACGCTAATTAATAAAAAATATGCCGAGTACCTATTTAAACTGTATATATCGTTAAATAATACGAAATGATTGAACGTATTCGAATGTAGATGTATTGATATTGGTACATATTATTATGTGTATTCCTGGCGCCGTACAGTATTAATCAAATAATAAATAATATATATTTTAACTTTAGCACGATTGTTGTATACATTAATTGAATTCAAATAATTGTTAACATAAAACAAATGTTATCCGATATATATACAAATCGTATATCAACAGGGGCAATGGCACAATCTCGCGAGTATTAATAAATATACCATTCATATTTTTTATACAGGATATTGTCGTAATTTTTAATTATTCGAGTGACGTTAATGCATTCGATCCGATGATCACCGATTGTCATCATCGCAGTGAGACCTGCAAATACGCGACGGACCGAACGAATGTCCATATGACCAGCAATGGGCAATGACCATATAATATTATAATATTTATTGTTGTAAGACTCGATCTTAATTTATAAGTTATTTCTCGTTATACGTTATACACATTGGATGAATCTAAACACGACTCCGCATAATATATTTATATACTGTGTAATTAAACAAACGTGCGTGAAATTATACAACGCACAAACGCGCTCGTACCTATACTATTCTTACCATATAATTTACTATATGATTTAATACTATATATATATATATACGAGAGATAGCGATCGTATATAATATTATTCTTCCAACAATATACCTACTGCAACGTTTGCGCATGATGTTCAATCACATGTGAAAATAGTATACCATAAAGGTACATCATAGTAAACCGTAATCAGTTCGAAAAGCCATAAAACCGATAAAAAAAAAGGTTTAAAAAGTGATTCAACTGTTACATCCGATACATGTAGAGATTCTAAGCAAAGGTCAACTTAATATTCGTAACCTACACGACTTGGATTGGGTTTATCTTTTTTGATTCCAATAAACCGCGGCTGATTCTATAAACCGGTGAGCGGAACTCACTGTACTGTGTGGGTACGAGTATTACACTGCGGGTCCGTTGTCTTCTTCCAACGTTTGTCCTGGCCCCTGCAGTCCGGTGCTCGTTCGATTTCCGGATATTAGGTTAAAATCGCTCTCAATATGGGCGTATAAGAATATTTGCACTGCGAAACCCGTTCGAAGTGTGGGCCTCGCTTCAGTATGCTCGTGCGCTGCTCATATTGTCGTACACGCGCTCGCCGCGAAGATTCGGAAATAGTTTTCCGGCACACGCGAGACCGTACGATGTCCCGAGGCGGCTGTGGCCTATGGTGGAATATTATGGTCTGTCGCGCGTGGTGTAAATTATGTTAATGAAAAAAACCGACGGAAAAAAAAACCGCGTCCGTACAAATGATGGGAGGAAAAAATACACTCGTACATGTATGCGGGAGACGCACACTCGCGTAATGTATATATATATATTATGTACAGTATACATCACACGCGGCGTAAATAATGTGTTTTTGGCGATCGAGAAAAAAAGCGAAATAATAGTAAATCATATACAGGAGACGTTTTATGTATGCCGCCGACGACTGACTGACTGCGGCGGGAGTCAAATCGGTCAGGTTAAATGTGCCGTGTTACGCGCGTAGTCGTCCTCTCTTTTGACTAGTGCGCCAAAAAGGGGAGCGGCGGCTTGTGTTGTAGCATATTATAATAAGTCGCGTACAATAAATTAAAAGGAGACAAAAAAATAAAAATAAAGATTCTAGAAAAAAAAAAACGTTAACCCCAATTATCGGCAACATTATTACTGTGTTACCACGTGTAATACATAATAATATATGTGATAATATAGGTACTCACTCGGATTTGAGTTCGTACAAAACTATCGCCACCGCCGTTACCGTGTCTACTTCTACTTACCACTGTCTACTCCAACTACAGACATTACCACTGCTATCGTCGCAGTAGTACTGTACGGCGTTTTTAAATGGGGCGACGGGGACCTCATATTATTATAATATTGTCGGCCGGCCGAGGACGTCGTAAATTATCGGTGGCGGGCCCTCCGCCCCCGCCGTCGCACACGGCCCCGGTCGGGCGTTAATTAAATAACTGTAATGGAGATAATATTGAAACATACGCACGCACGCACTCTTGCTGCATAGCATATTATTATATATATGCACGATGTAACGTTTAAGACGTATAATAAACTACTTGTAAAATTAGTGTGTGTGTGTGTGTTAAAATTTCCGATGAAGACGTTTTTTTACAGACCCCGCATTTGTACACATATATATATTATGTGATATTATATGGTCGTAGTTGTACCGCGGCGTGCCGGCGGTCAGATTCAATTCGTGTCGGAATGATTTAAACGCGTACGTGCGACCGACAAATATAGATATATTATACTAGCGTGCATATATATATATATATATCGTATAATATGTGTCCGATATCGTTTCCGTATATGTAAGCTAGTTGTAATATATTATACTATCTTTCTGCCGACGACGAAGAAGTCTTCTGCACAGGTACTTTATAATACGTATATATCTTTAATATATCATCGTCAAGAGAGTTTCGAATCATAATAATAATAATTATGTATGTCCACCCGGACGGCATGGTATTTCGGACCATACCTGCAAGATTGAAAATCGACGAGTTCGAACCGCGATGTCACGGTCATAATATTATTTTCGTATGCATATTAGTATATTATTATATCGTATTGGTACCTATCACAATATGCCGCGGCCACGGTTCGTAATCGGTTAGTAGCGATTGGGTGGTGGCTAATAATTTACTTAAAAAAATTAACGCACTATACAACCATTGTGTTATTATGGGACGAACCAATATAAATTTCTCAACAATCTGTGTGTTTTTTGATTATGAATGTATATGTGTAATATATATGATAAACAAAAGTATATACGCTTATGACCTTGTTTTATAGCGTTATATAAGAAGCGATCATGCGACAAATCATTGAGCGTTTGTCGTCTACCGTCATATATATCTTTCGATAAACGCCGATTCATATGTGAGGCTTACTCAATTTTTCACACGTCTGCAAAGTAAAAAAACCATATTATATTAGGTACCTACTTTGAAATATTTTCCGAAATACTGTGTGGATTTCCTTTTAGGTATTACTGATAATACCAAACAATACCAAGAACTATGACGATCTATTTAGATATCTACTTATACTACTACCCTCAGGAGCCTATATATTTTATTTTTGCATGATGGTTATTATAGCTAATATTAGCACATCCGCATTCGCCACTCACTATATCGCACATTCCTGTATAATGCAATATTCAAATCAGGCAAGATCAATATGATATAAATTCTTTCACGTCTATATAAAATGTTGTAGTACCTACAATATTATGTTTTATTTGAAGGCCTGGAGAGCAGTACCTACACATTATCGTATGTACCTATATAATATATATATAATATTTGCTCACAGATATGTGCGCGCGTGTCCCGAGAGTGGGACATTTGAAATTTCTTCGGCATATTGTGGTAGAAACTATATTTTTTTTTTCACTATATTTTGTTAAAACCATTTCTAAGAACTGAATATTGGTTAATTATTAAATTTTAAAATAACCTAATACCTAATGATATCATTATATTGTATATTATTTACACCAATTAGCTTAATATAATACCTAAATACTCAGGCGGAATCATTATAAATATTCACTTATGTGTTATGATTTTTTTCCTTACAGATTTATAAGTAGACGGGTAATTAAAAGTTATTGCTGTACCTACGTACCGTCTACTTAAAAAAAACTTTTAGCCACAGCGTATCAGTTATACTGCAATTCAATCGCACGAGACCTATTATAACGATCATTCTATTAATCCCCAACCCCCGATTTAACACGATTTTTACTGACGCGCTTTTATCGCATTGTGGCGGCGTTCAGTTTATTTGTACGACAAGGACGGAAAATCGTTTCGTATATGAAAAGCACACGTCGATCTCGTCGTACACAAACCAGACGGAAATGCGAACGCGTAAACACTAAACACACCTGCAGCACCGGTACGGTCCTCGTCGAAGGAAAGACGAAAGATATAATATTATATCCGATTGTATATATACATCAGTTATTCTGGTAGAATAATAATTACAATAATTCATGATTAAGAATAATAATAAGATGTTATGGTCACCCCTGCGCGGTTGCTTGATACTTATAGGTATTATTATTTGGGTACATAATAATAATATATATTAATCACAAGTATTATAATGTATAATATTATAATATGTTGTAGAGACGAGTTTAGTGTTACCTTATACAATGATATACCTACACGCATATTATTATTATTTGATGTGTACGCTGTCGCCTCGGCGGCGTTTGGTTCGCGTGATTTATATCGTATAAAGTATACTATAAACGACGAAATCAACGGATTTTTGTCTTTTTGGCGGCGGCGACAAAAGAAAGTTATAATTAAAACTTTGTTTGCCGCAAGCGCGCGTGCAAGTATGTGTGCGCGTGTGTGTGCGAGCGAGCGCGTGTGTGTGTACACAGTGTTCTGGCAAAGTATTTTTTTTCTTCTGTTTTAATATTTATATTTATATGTATATATATATTATAAAACCGTTCAGAGATTTTTATTTTTTAAATAAGCGTTAGTAGTGTGTTTTGTAGAATGATTTATGTGCCGAACTCAGGCGTGGGCCATATAGCGTACATGCTCTCCGTATTAAACCAGCTACTATTATAATATTATGTGTACCACTACACACACCCCGCGTGTAACAGTACGTCAGCCACCGATACGGAGGAACACACGAAATAATAATAATAATAATAATAATAATAATACGATTATATTTTAAATATATATAAAATACGCTGTGTGTAGGTATATGATATTAATATGTACCTGCTGCATAATAATATGTCTTATCGATGCGTGCTGTATGGTGTTATGTTTCTGCGACTAAGTTGTGTAATACTGTAATGTGATGACGGGAAAACTGGTTCGAACTTCTAACCGAATTTTATTATCGAGAGCGTAAAATATATGAATGGGCAGCGGCTCACAATCATGGATTCGTGCGAGTCCAGGGGTGGTAAAATATATTTTATGATTCATAAAATATGAATAACGTTAGATACAGATACTTATTATTATTTTTTAAAAAATTTTCAGAAATAATGACATGGTTTTCCAATATTCAATTAAGAAAAAAGTAAATATCTAGGAACGTTACCCATATAATATTTCACAGTTCATTTTATTATCTGTAAAATGTATAGGCTTTTAATTGTAAAATGGTTTTATAGTTGGTAAAATTGTAGTCTTAGAATAAAATATTATTATAGTTGAAAGAATGTCAAAAATTCAAAAACATTGGAAGGATAAAGGTTCTTTCTACATATCTAACAGTATAGTGATATGATATATACTAATATTATAAAATATAACTGTATATATTATTATATTACTCTATATATATCTACGAATGCGATGAACGTTGACGGACGAATATCATAATATAGAAAATGTCGTCGACGACGCAAACCATCGTCACCCGAAAAAAATGTCTGTCGCACGAGCGATTCGCCAATCGCTATAAAATGATATTATAAATATATGAAAATAATATTACATATTTTAATATATAATTCGTCGTACGCAAGTCATACGACAGTGCATACTATTATATATTAGCTGTTTAAATTTTTGTTTCTGTTTTTGAATTACGATTTTGTTGAAAACTTGCTTCAACCCGAATGAATTCGTTTATTTATTAACTTTTAATCACGGTGACGGATTGCTACAGAAACCACGGGGATTACGACGAACACGATTTTATTTATACCTACATATATTTTATAAAATTTAATTACACCATGATTTATATTCAGAGAAATAAAACGTTGATGCATAAAATCACATAATACGTTAGGATGATAACAGATATTTATATATATATATACAAAATTGTATGAGTAGAGAAACGTCAGAAACGATGACATCTGTTCGATAAAAACGTCTTAAATACAACTATTACAACGAGTGGTATATATATTTTATAAAATTACTATGTGAATAATGTAAGGATTTTTGCAATATTTCGAAATTTAATAACTTTGCAGTCCGAGACTACATATTTACTATAAATTGATGTATCGTTATTTTAATTTTCATAAAAATACAGATTTGGGTTCGGTGAAAAATGTTAATTTCACACGTCATCGTGTTTATGCGAAAGAATAACATTAATATACATAATAATATTATTCATCACATCGACACTAATAATATTACATTATAATATTGTTCATTATATATTTTACGGTGGACGAGGACGATACAATGACATACGAGCTCCGCCAACTCATTTTCGAAAGATCTATCCATAAATCTTCTGCAGTGCATCATGCCAAATATAACCCTAATATAGGTATACCTATTTTGTACATAAAAATATAATATTCATGTGTGTGTAGGCACGATATGTGCACTCGTAAAGTCGTAAATGTTTTATTATAGTGTTTCTATGTACGCGTAACCCGACTGAGGGTGGTTTGCGAAAAAAATACAATTTGAACAAAACGCGTACACCATTGTTCCTAAGTACCTAGCTATATTGATGCTATATATACCTACCTATATTTGTAACCTAATAGGCCGAGACGGACAATTAAAAAACAACATGAATAGGTATTATATAAATATGGAATTAAAAAACCGTATCGGAATGAGAAAAAAATAACAACAATATAAAAGAATAGGCGAAATAAAAATCAATTTTCTCCGGCCACAGTCCCGTTTTGTTTTTTATCGTTTGACATCCCGACCGCCGCCCGTGACCCGTATATACCTTATACATATACATATATACATATATATATATATATATATTCTCCACGCGCGCGGTGGCGGCTTACTACAGCTTGTCCCTTACAGTGTACACACGTAATACACCGCGCACGCAATCTCACGTTTGATTTACGATCACCGGGTGTGTATCAATTAAACCATTTCCCTTTGGCCTGAAAAAAAAACACACACACACACGCGAGCGCGGGGGACCCTAAAAAACAACGGGTCGGACCAATTCCCATGGTGTTTTATCAGAAAAAAAAAAAAAAGTTCGAGGTCTATTAGCCGCCGGAGAGCAACACCCCGTGGGAGGAGGACGCATATATATATATAATACGTGTAATGTGTGTACGAACGTCGAGAGATAGCTGCTGGCCGCTGTGGCTACAGCGGCGGCGGCACTTATTCTTTATTATGCGCGTTATTTTTTGCACCGCACTTTGACCGCGGGCTGGAGGGCGCAATGCTTACTGGGGGGGGGGGGGAGTGGGTGTGTTTGTGTATAAGGTACACACGTCGTAAGAAAACGGTAAATTTCCTTTGCCCTCCCCGCGGCGGTCGACCGCCGTTGCGCACACACTTGTTCGGGCCCCCGCGCGTATATAACAATATAATATATAAACATACAACGACTGAGATATCTCCGGCTAGCGAGTGACAGCCGAGGAATCCCGGGCACCCAATCTAAACGCCATAAATTTCTTTTGGGCCGCCGCCACCGCCGGTGGTTTTTCTCGTCGTGCGTGTGTATTTTACTTTTCCCCCATACGTACAACATACATACACACACATCGTATACGGTGTATTATATTATATACGTGCACCCGAACCACAACAAGAGTGTTTAACCTTTTATTTTGGTTTGTTTATGTCGTCCGAACGTCGAAAATTGATTTAAAACACACGCCGCGGTGCTGTGTATTATATACAGATAATGATAATAATATTATATTATCATGTACCTACCTATAATTGAAGCAACTGGTAGTCGCGCATTACGGATGATAAATAAATATAGGCATGATGATATTATACACGTGAAACCGATGTTTCCGTTCGCGTATATAATATATTATGATTTGTTGTGCTTGTGTGTGTGTCTGCAGCGGACCAGCGTGCGGGCTCGCGCTCTTCAAAGGGTGCGGTGCACGTCGCGAGCGGGCGAAATGACGCGCGCGCAGTGATTTACGGACGCACCGCTGCGGAATAAACCGGTACGACCGGTGGCGCGATCGCGGTAATTACCGCGCGCGGTAACGTTCCTCCGGGCGTTTGTGAGGGTCGTGTCGCACAAATGTTCGCTGATCATCGTACGGTAATTCATACGACGGTGATGACGAAAAACTCCATAATATTCTAGGTGTATATTATATTAAGCAGAAAATTATATATATATTATAATATTTTATTGTATACGTCGTCTCATATATATACATATTATGTATAGCTATATGTCGACAATATTATTTGAATGCGCGTCGTGAGACGTAGGTACTCGACGAAAATTTCTGGTTTTTATTTCGTATCTCACTCTCTCTTTATAGGTACATAATATATAATATATATAGTCTGTACCGCCGTCTGTCCGTCCGTCGTCCGTCTCGTCTATCGGACATTGTGTTTATCCTTAAACCGTCGTCGTAGGTATATAACGTCTGTATATATTATTGTATGTAATATTATGTATACACCAAGGTATTCGTATATGGACAGTCGTCCGAGTCGGTTGAAGGTGATTTATTGCGTGTGGTTTCGTGTAGCGCAGTCACATTATTCATATAATCCGGACGGACTTATTATTGTAAGCGGCCGTGGATTTCGGTCGACAGTGCTCGCCGTTCGCGTTCAGAGTTTACAATATTTACAATTATAATTTTATTTCGATATATGGAAAACGGCGCGTGAAAGAATGACGAACGCTGACAATATCAAGCATTATAATATTATATTGTTACCTACTAATATGTATAGTGTTGTTAGTTTATCGTGAAAGACTCGTTTGACCCGTAAAATATAATCGGTATAAAACGGTGACCTAGTCAGATGTAAGTAGTTTATATACTACCACAGTAATATGATATAAATTATATGAAAACTCAGCCGAACACTACGTCACCGCTCTGAATCGAGACGAGTAGATATAATCATTTTACTACGCTATGATAATAATGCGTTTATCAAGACGACGATATAAGTGGAGATCGAGTCATCCAATTCGCAAGTATAATTATATAATATTTTAATAACTGTTGCCCAATTTCTTTCTTCTTATCGTTGTAGGTACCTACTCTATAACAAGAAGACGAAAAGTTTCGTAACCGCTCTCAAAAATGTGTGTATTATTATACATATGTATTATATAGTGTAGACGTTCTGTAAAGTCTTATCAAGCCTGTTGTTTAGAGTAATGACTACGAAATGACTTATAAGTAGAATCCTATTTTCTGGTCTAACTGTCTGAGTCATACACACACACACGTCTCAGCGCTGTTTTTGTCACTAGTCTTATTATTCTTGCCCGCGGTACAAGCGTACAGCTGTAGGTTATCGTTGCGATATTTTACTATATCTATCATTAAACTATGATATACATACGCTGATGACTCAGTCACGTACATAATACTTACTATTCAATATAGTAATAGGAACATATATAGTAACATTTATGACGTGAAGAGACAAAAAACCGATAAAGCACAACGCGATCGCGTCACATAATTTATATATAATAATTACTGCATCGAACTGATTTATGATGTGCTGGGGGTGATGATAGTAGGGAGGGGGCGCCTATGGAGTTAACCATACGTATAAAGTAGTTTTCTAGTAAATATTTAATATAATACTATCATATAGTATAAAAATATTATATAAGCACACATTCTTACTGCATGACGATTCGCTTAAATTTATTTATATAATGACGTGTGACGTTGTACTGTTTTGGTTATATTAAAAAGCGGACGAGTTTCTGGAAAACTAAGGAGTATACAAACTATATGATTTATTGATTTAAACAAATTGGCCATGTATGCAATGTATTAATGTATTAATATTCGTACCTACTCACATTTACGAGCGAGACCGTATACGGTTATGTCCACTTGTTTGGCAATATCGATCCTAGAGACCGGAATCATATACCTAATACAATATTATGTTCTAATTATATTAATTATATTTTATACATTATTTTTGACGGAATACATTCGAAATCTATTTTCGTCTTTACGTGTTGTGCGATGTGAACGAGTATTTTCCTATTGAATTCCTCCCGAGGAAAACACAATATTATTGTTGTTTAGTTGACGAAATCACTCGGCCTAATCGCCGTCATCGCCGCCGCCCGCAATCCGTACATCATAAACTACGTGCGCTTGGCCGGTGTCCAAGAGGCTTCGCACCCCAATGAGCGAGGTACATTATGCACGTAATATAATATTGTATACATATACAGTGGTTTTTCGTCCAATGGGTATACTAATTATACGCTGAATACTCTCATGGTTTTGTAGAAAAACCATGTGCATACTGCATATTATGTCATGCGGTGCAAGTGCGGTTACGAATATGGAAATTAACTCGTCAACGTGGTACGCGCTGGTCCTGTCTGGCTTTCTATAAGTCTATAACTTTGCTGATGCGGCGAACTTCGAATCTCGTCCGCGTGGGTTGACTTTAGAGTATTGCTGTGGTGGAAAAAATAAAACGAATCATAATATGGCTTCTTATCGATGAGCAGCCTCGAACTCCGTCAACTTATTTAATTCATCGGTTTTTATAAATTCATTCATATAGGTTTTAAGCAAAAATGTAATTTAAATTTTATTTGTAAACAGGTCAATACTTAACTCTCTCCTAATAACGATTAACCATCTGTGAAGTATAACATATCCATGGTGTCTTATAAGCGACGGATTAGTATACTTTTAAAACACATTGGTGGAAAATCACTATTTATATCATTGTATCATTGTTGTGGTATGTTTGTCATATATCGATCTCTACATCAAACGATCTTTACAAATAAACAGTCTTTGCAGAGGGCATGGACCAATTAGGTACTCCTAACACAAAATTTGTATTTTATGGTCAATATACCAATTGCGCTTGTATTCAAATTAGCTTATGAAAATATTGTTGGTCGATCTAATTCCATCAACATCAACATAAGTAATTGATAAACTCCCTTCGCAGACAGTTAACACCGTCTCTTGACGGTTAGTGTTAGGATATCGATTCCGAGATACCCGACGGGACTGATTCATATAAAATTATATAATATTATTGTGCACTTTTGTCGGTCAGTTCGAGAAAAAATAATATGTTCTTACTTGGAAACATATCAGGAAAATTAAAAAAAAAATATTTTATTCTACAATCTTCGTTATAGGAAAGATGGCGCATGCACGATTTCGGTAGTTTTTATAACAATAAATGTGAAATGTCCATAATGGACAATGTAAATTTAAATAATATAATTATTTTAATCGGAAATACCGTTTTGGTGAAAACTAATAAAATTACAAATTATGAGATAAAATACACTTGACGCTAATTAATTATTTTTTCACGATAATGTTAGTTGTAAAAGTTGTGTTATTGTGTATGATATTTATTCATATTATGTCTTCATAAAAACTGATAATATGAAAAACACATGTACATTTTGAGTAAAATTTATTTTTTATACGTTCTAAATTTACAATATTTCAATATTTTGAATATTGTGATGAAATTCGTATTTCTGATTACTTTTAAATTTAGGTACTATATATAAATAAACATTCGAAATTCGTGTGTTTGAAAATACGAGTTTAGAAACCAGTTAAATTGTTTGGAAATTATAATAACTTTTAATGTAAAATAATCTTTCGATGTTATCGAGGTGCGTCCTTACTCTACTTCTACATATTATTCCTATGACCGACAATATCATATGAAGTTAAAAGGGGTCCAGAATTATTTTTTATCAATTTATGATGAGTCACCGGATGCATACATGAAGTATATTATTATCGGCTGTACAATATTAGTAACAACGAATAAATACTAACAATTATTACTTATTGCCTAATAAAATAATAAAATTGTGACAAGAAATAAAAAAACCTTTATAATACAAATTAAATAGTTAGGTACCTAATTATGTTAACAATGGGTATGCATAATATTATGCAATACAAATGTAATTGACGTATTTATTTAATTTGTTTTAATACTTCGTGCGTTATATTATGTGTAATAAATATGAAGACATCTAAAGACCATCATCGATGATAAATTGTTTTTTATAGGTATGTTATCGACAAAACTGGTGTGTCCTAAATAGACAAATATAATGATGGTTACAATTAATTGTGATTTAGTAATAATATTTTTGTACAGTTGTACCTATGTACGATATATTGTACCGAGTAGACAAGTTTTTCAGTTAAAATTAATAATATTATAGATTCTTAGTAACAGCTAGGTATACCTAACCTAGCAATACTGTAGTTCTAAACATTATATATTTTTTTTTTTACATTTATCATAATGTCTGTGATCATTTTTGGGGTATGCAGTATATAGGAGTGATCTTATGGCCCCTGCACGCTTATCATATATATCCGGTAAAATATTATAAATAGATTGTACATTAAAGGTCATTTTTTTAATTCTAATAAATTTAAAAAAAAACAGTTTGAAGAAATACAATTTTTTAGCTATTCTATTCTATTTGCCTCGCATAAATTATAAGAATCTATATAGTATACATATATTGCGAAAAATACAGTGCACACTATTACAACAGACTATATACTGCAGAGATAGACAACTATGCTAGGTAGTGAACAAAACTATTTATTTTATTTTATTTTGTTTTGGCAACGATAACAAATTGCGTTTAAATCGAGTTTGGATACGGTACGCGCGTTTTAAAGTATATTATAATATTATTATTATTACATTATCATACATATGTATACATATGTATACCTATATATATAGATATTAGATATATATACGTGAGTTCGCGAGCTTGGTCACTTCCATAGATGTGGGAGCACTTGGCAAGTACGGGCGAATCGTTTATTTTTAACCATTTTTAATCTGGCGCTTAGTATAATATATGCACATACGATTTCGCATACTCGCTCGTCGAGAGTGTATCACCGCGTTATTTTTTTAATGGGTCGTTGTTTTTTTTTTTTTGAATATGCACAGGTACATCTACATACTTAAGTGTATATATTATTATACTAATATTATACACGTGAATGAGTCCCGCGACTGCTGTTTTAATGGACTATAATATAATATACGACAATAATTTATATTTATTGTTTATTACATAATATTACAATGATACTCGTGTCCCGTGGTCATATACGCTGCAATGTTTATACACTGTTATTATACCGCAGTAGAAACTATCACGATTCACGTTCGAATGTCTCGGGAGAAAACTTCCGTATAGGTATATATTATTCTATTCTATATATCCGGTCTTCCACCCCGCGCAATTAGTCTTATATATACCTACATGTATACACTATTCCCGCTTTTTGTGACAGGGTGAACCGCTGCGCGCACACACACACATACTCGCACTCTCGAGCAATCCGAAACTATTATAAAAACACACCCTTACAATACACCTCTTTCCACCACCTAACTGATGGATATAAATATATATATAAATAAAAACTAGCGACGTCTCTCTGACCGGTAGTAGTAGTGGTGGTGGTGGTGGTGGTGGAGTCTTTCCCGCATGTGTCATAACCGCGATATAATTTGCAGTTTGAAACGTGACGGCCCACCCTTCCACCCCAACCGCGGTACAACATTACGCGAACGATTTGTACCACGGTTTCTCGGACCGCGTCCGCGCAGTGCGCCAGCAGCGTCGCATTCAATTACGCCGCTGTCGAGCTCCGAGGATCTAGACTGCTCCACGTCATACTTTTACATAGTAGGTAGGTCGATCCACGGTAAAGGTATATACGGGCGAAATGTTATTATTGTATATATATATAGGAATAATTCCGACTATCCATCCGATTCAATTTGTTTCAAATATCTCCCGACGTAAATTGTTGTGCACTCGTTTACCTATACCTACCTTTATTGTATTGTATCGCCGCGTCCTTCAGCCACTCTTTCTCGGTCTTCGTGTGACGTATACGCGAGCATTAAAGGTACCTACGTAGGTGTATACGTTTCGTGTTCGGAGCATTTTTTCGTATTATTATTATGATTATTGTTAGTTCTTGCTCGCGCACAAACGCGGACCGTTGTCGCGCACACGCATATAATATTGCTACGCGTAGGTATACTCGGTTTCAATAAACACAATTTTGAAACCCGCGGAACTCACACGCGGAGGTTATTTCGACTGTTTTTTTTTTGTCCGACGGGGAGGGACGGCGAAGGGGTGAGTGCGCGTAACGCCGCCGTCTGGCCATTTATAACTGTCCGGGACTCTCTTTTCAACGCGCGCTTGTGTATATGTACGCCACGCACTCGGGTTTATATACGCTCGCGGGTCGGCCCGTCACTCAAATCGTTTTCACTTACCTCGGTTGGTATATACTGTTGCAGAGCATATATAGACATACAACATTATTGCACCGTTGCCGACGCGTTCTTCTCGAATGTTTCTTTTTCCGACCTTCCCCCCTCCCCACAATCCTCTCACACTATTCAGCTCCTCTTCCGAAGGCCCACAAAGCGAGTATAGGTGTAACCGCGACGGCAACCAGCAGGGTTTTTCGCAGTTCGCGGTTTTCCATTTCCACGGCGCACATCACACGTACCAATAACAGAAAACATGTTGTACACACACAATATTGTACAGTTGAAGTACATATATGTGTTTGATATATTATCACAGAATACTAGTTGTCCGGCCGTCAGCGAGGACCAACGAAACAAAATTATTATTATATAGATACGGATTCGTGAGTCACAATGTATTATACAGGGGCCGGTCCATATTTCGCATACAACATATACTTTGGTATATTATAATATTAACTCGTTAAATACAGTTGGTCGCGATCGGTCATGGCGGCGGCGGTGAAACGGTTGGTCGGGATCAAAGTCGCACGGTCATCGTCGAAAATGTCAAGTCATTCGATGGAATCCTTCCACACAAAATAATGTAATACAATGAATACGGTATAATACCTCGTGTGTAATATTACTCCCGATTGATGTAAAAATGGCTGAAGTTCTCATCCCCACACTTACTACCCCCTCCCACCACTACTAACTGGCAATAGGTACTATAAAAAAAAAACCGATTCTATCGAACGTGTTAATTTTTGTGTTTATTTCATAAAAGAGTTTCTAAATAGGTATACTCGAATATTTGTTACCTGCTATGATATTATGATAATATTATAATATTATATTGTGTTGAACTTATTTTATTATTGTAAACTATTATTTATTATATATTACATTTTTACGTTATGAAATAAACATAATACCTATTACATTTAATGGCACGCACCTCATTGTAATATGTATATAATATTTTTGAAACTATGTAAACTATACTTAGGGTATAGAAAGGTATAGAAAAAATATTCAAAATATATATATTATATAGGTAATCATGTTATCATGTTTATCACCGATTGATGAATTTACTGTTCTCGTTGTTACAATAAGATATGTATCATTTTATGTTATACCTCTACCTCCTAATCATAATTTCGATCGAAGAGTATTTTAAATTTATTTCACAAAAATACTGAGTTACTATAGAAAACAGAATAATCAAAATAACGAATATAGCATATTTATCTTGACAGTGTTTACTAATGAGTAATGATCTTTAAATTAATCATTTTTTATTTTCAAAGAATTACAGCCGATTTAAATTATACGAACGAGCGTTTGCTAAAATTGGCCTTATTAAAATACTTGAACAGTGTGCACATGTAAAAAACGACCTTTTAAAATTCCAAATTAACCTCTTGATATTTTAAATAAAATAATCAAGATTTTAAGTCTATTCGAATGTCATCATTTGCTGCAGACGATTGCCGCAGCGTAAACCATTTACTGTCTACGGTTATAGATTTCTATACGGCACATTTTTAAATACAAGTGGCTATTTATTTGTATGATGTACACCTAAACCTATAGTTTTATAAAAAATACATATTTGCGTAAATATATATTTATATTATCTTATTATTTCCTTGTAATTGTATTAAAAAAATAACTTATACGAAATGTGTAGATAGATCATATTAAATTATAATATCTATATATATATAAATATATATTATGTATAGGTACATATACTATGTATGTTTTGTAATGCGTACTGTAGGAATAAGTAATAACTATGAATTCGTTACTAATATTCGAGGGCTACAATAATAAATATATTATACGGAATAACCACAATCGAGTAAATATACATGTAATGCCTACTATGTACTGCACCATAAGCGTGTATGTAAAAACACGAAGAACTGTTTAATTTATATGATATAAATTATTAGGTACCTATATGTAAACTAGAAAATAAATTGGCAAATGTAATCGAAATAAATCTCCGCGAGTGTCTGAAGCTGTAAAACGGTCGTAAGTGAGCTTTTGTCAGCACGTCGTTATAGACTATAATATAGTAGGTATTAAAAAATAAAACCCAACAAACAAAAATTAATAATTTTTTTTGTATACCTATCAGTATATCGTAATATATTAAATAGACGACGTCGGTAATAATAATTGTTGTTGAGTTCCATCCAGAAAAAAAATATCACGACAGAAATTTTTTCTGGCCATCATATCTGGGCACTCTATTATGGTTCAACACAATTTTTTCGATCAACGATCGACAGTAGACCTCTATGATCCTATACGCCCGACTACAACTAAATAAATTTAAAAATTGAACTCGGAAAAAGTCCTCGTCTATATATAGTTTAATATACTAACCTAAAACCTGTACACAGCTGTAGCTGCATCGTATACCTATAATATGTTTATAATTTATATTTCAATTTCAACGCGTACGAAGAAAGAAGATAGGTAGCATAGTGTCCTAATATAGATACATAATACCTAATAATAGATTTATTATAAATTATGACCATCGTGATTTACATAAATATGATGATATATTATGATAGAATAGAATGTGACATTGTGACGACGTAGTCGTGGTATGTATGAACACGATGGAAAAATATTAAAGGCCAGTTATTTTTTGTCTCTGCGGTAGCGATCGAGACGAATCGTATCGTCGATCTACGCTGTCCGTACAACGAAACTTGAAATAATAATAAACTTCTACGGCGGATGGAAATATAAATATAAGTATTCACGAATAATATTATGGGATATGAAAAGTCTAAAATAAAACATGGACTCGACGATTCACGTCAACGGTTAATTTGTCTGATTATTATTATTATCGTCACCGCTAGTCGTCGAAATGTCTGTTCGCGGGGCGAAAATTCGTCGGCGATTTTGACGTTTTCCCGAACAAAAAAATAAATATATATAACAATTTAAAAAAAAAAAATCGTATAATAATAATAATAATTACTACGCGCCCACTCGGCGACGGTGACGACGACGACGTCATTACCGACATGTCTCGTACCGCAGCCGGATCTGTCACCGTTTTAGACGCGTCGTCTGCCGCGGTGACAACCGAGTCCCGTCGACGCGACGCGTGAAAAATATAAACAAGAACCTCGAACCGCTGGAATAATTGGTGCCCAAATCGACCGTCGACCGACTTCGAATACAGTCGTTCAGACGAAGATATATTATTGTATAATAAATATTTTACCTACGTGCAGGGGCGTAGTATTGCTATATAGGAATGAAATTAAGGAGTGGGGTGGACACAAAATATAGCGTTCATAACCATAATATAATATAAAGTTCATAATTAGATGTACTATTAGAGTCTGTAAAGTATTAAACATTTTTTTTAAGTTAACCGTCATCGACGAGAGAGAACCTTTGAAATAGTATTCAAGGGGAGATACTTCAGCCCCCGTAGCAGCTTTACTTGTATGCGGCGGATACGATGTAGCTTGTAACTATATTATAATAATATCGTACGTGACTACGTGAGTCAGTTACAAGGAGGCAGATTTTCGCGTCATATTTTATCGATGTTATCACGTTTTTACTATTATTTTTTTCGTGTTTTTTGGCAACCTCTGAATGCGCGTGTCATATACCCGTCACCACCGACAAGTAGAATACACGCGCGGAAAACAAAAACAGACATGCCCGTGTCGTGTAAGTACACGAAATTTGTCTCGGAATGTCTACTCGAAAACGATCTCCCACCCCCCTCCACACCCGACCACTAATTCCGGCTGCACAGCGGTACACGGTCTAGACGCTGGCTGGGGGATTAAACGTTTTTCGAGTGTGACGCTCACGACGGTATATCGGATCGTATACAGTGATATTAACAGCTGATTTAAAATTATACATATTGGTATACACTCGCGTTATATACGTACTTACAGTAGTCCGCGACGAAACGGATATCCGGTGTTTTTGTTACGTCGTGTAAGAACTGTAAAAGTCGTTTCGATTTTCGATTTTACCGTTTTTGTTCAAATCGTTATTTTATTTACCAGTGGCATTAATGCATTATAGTCGATTGAGTATAATATTATATTATTACGTACAGGTATATAGTAATAAAGACATCAGCAGACTTCGTGGCGCTCGTGCGCTCTTCGAACAATTAACGCTTACACCTCTCTGACGTATAACAATAATAATAATAATTATTATTATAACACACATTAGCTATACGTATGATAATATATAACTACGTTGTCACGAGACGTGTTGAAAAAATGCTCGTTAGACCGTTTAACAGGTTGTCTAATTATACGAGAGATTTATAACAACTGCACTGCGCGCTTTTCAGCGATTCCTTTATGCTTGTAAACCTATATATTTATAGGTACATTTATATATAATATATACATGTATTTTACTAAATATATATATATATTTATATCTATGTACATACGCGCGAGCTCTGTTTCGAGCACCAGTGACGAACAGTCAATTACGTTGTATTGTTAGCTCGCTCAATGCGTAGATCTGCGCTTGTGTCAGTTTATATACTTGATGGTGTACACAAATTATATACTGAGCATATATATATATATTATTATACAGTAACGTCTTCTGTGTTGTACTTCAGTAAAAAAATTCACATAATAACACTCTGGTGTACCTATATAGCCTATACGTTTATATATAAATATACATGTTATTATATATGTGCATATCGTCGTATATACTATATTTAGCTACCTACATGTAAACGGACGAACCTTGCAATTTGCGCACTCGTTAATCAAAATATGTTCACACATAATATTATATTTATACATGATACTCATATATGTGTAATAATAGTAGCGATATTCTTAATTCCAAATTTTAGAAGCTGCTGCAACCCATAATCGTCCTTTCGGTTTTTGTCATACATAAATTCTGCTGGATTTCCATTTCAATTATTTTTAAAAACAAATATTCAAATCCATACATATTCTTGCATATAGATAACTTTTGAAAAACACGTCTGTGACACCATGATTAATACGATTGAGTCAATTGCATTCTAACAGATAATGTCTTTAGAATGATCGAATACAGCCGACAACTATAAAATCAACGATACCCCACAATTTAATTTAAAATTTAAAATTAATATAATATACAAAAATAATATTTTAAATCGACTGATATTCCGAAAATTAATATTTTTATTATCGACATTAGATTTAAAATGATAATATTATGTAACAAAACTCTTAAATTAATTTTTTTATTAATATTTAACAACTATATAATATAGTATAGGTACGTATAAAGATATAACATAAATACTTTCACTATTCGTTTTGTACACACTTGCGATTTGAGAATAGCTATATTTATACGACGATTTTATATATACTTAATACTTCTATATTATGTTCATAATATACATGTTGATAAATACGATTAGCATAATGATTCAAATCTGCAAATATATCACAATATATTAATATACCTATATACTCTGCCCCCCCCCCCCCCCAAGAAGGTTGCCATTGGATCTGGAGTACAAGGGCCCATCTATTTTAGGGACCCGTTGAAATAAACTTGAAATTTTTGAAATGTCGATGGGAATACTTTATTTTATATTAAACAATATTTTGTAATTTACATGTACAATATGTTAAGAACTTTTGTTCGTCACCATTCACCTGCACATATATAGATGATATTATAGGCGTTTGTTCTCATGAGTTTTGCTTTCGATGTTTGCAGGTACGGTGAACGCCAACGGCGAGACGAAACGGCAGCGCACGTCGTACACCCGTTACCAGACGCTGGAGCTGGAGAAAGAGTTCCACTTCAACCGGTACCTGACCAGGCGGCGGAGGATCGAGATCGCGCACGCGCTGTGCCTGACCGAGCGGCAGATAAAGATATGGTTCCAGAACCGGAGGATGAAGTGGAAAAAGGAGCACAAGATGGCCAGCATGAACATGGTGCCGTACCACTATCACATGGCCGCCCAGCCCTACGGCACCCCGTACCCCTTCACGCACCTCACCACCTGAGATTCGTATTATTAATTTAACGGTTCCGTTTAGGCGGCGTCGTCGTCGTATTCGCCCGTCGTACATCCACATCGACGGCGGAAACGGCCTCGGCGTCGCTTAGCGGCGAGCACGCGATAGGTAAGACAACCGTTAAATTAATAATACGTAAAAAAAAATTTTGAAAAATAAAATTCGTAAGACGTGTGAAAACGCGTCACGAACGTTACACGACGGGATGGTATGCGTGAAATTCGCGACTCCGCATATCGGTCGTCATAACACTGTAACAATATATATAATATATGTGTGTAAAAAGTGTACAATATCGATATATAACTATTAAAAAAAAAGTAATAAATATATATATATATTATAAAGATGTATTTATATATTTATATTTTTTAGGTGAATACTATTTCATTTATTATTGCGATTTGTATTTAATTTTATCGCTTGGACATCATAATTATAATAATATTATGTTGAATCGTGTAATAATATTGTGTAAATGTGTTTTTAAATAATAATATAATAAAATGTAATGGACACACGTCGTATTAAACAAACAATCAAAAATTTAAAAAAAAAACATTTCTCTCGACACCTTTCGTTCGATTTCGTGTTATATTATACGTTATAGTTGACCTGGGCCGAGTATAATAATATATCGTTATAATACAATATGATGTGACAATAGATTACACACCCATTGCAAGACCGATTTTAAATGCGAGCAATCGTAAAATATTCGGTATGTATCATATGCGTGATGTAGACACCCCATAATATTACACCCAACTATTTCCGGAGGATTTGAGTGTTGTGTACGTACAAAGACCAAAAAATAAATAAACGATAAGACTATATTTTAATACTCAATTTAAAAAATAGAAAACACCCGCGGTTCGTGTGCCGTGGTGTTGTCGATAATTATTATCGTTTTGGCACTGTCATAGGAGGTAACCTACCTACAAATTAATATATTATAATACTCGTACCTATATACATCGTACTGATAATCGTTTGTGCAATGGAGAGACGATAATGCGCGATAATAACAAAATAATTATAAAACAAGAGGAGACAATAGAGATCGTTCGGATGTGTAAAATATTATTATTATTGCACCTAAGTACGGCGCCCACAAATAACTACTCACAGCAATATTGTGTTTCCGGTGTACATCGTAAAATTTTTTTGTACGATAATTGATTTCAGCGCGCGCGCAATTGATTTCGACGGTTTTTGTCGATGACGAGGCACGCATCATTCGCATATAGATCGTTTATTTCACAAGTGTATTATTATTATAATAATATAGGTACCATTGTTGTTTCACGCCGTTAATACGCCGTCGCACTGTTGCATACATATAGACCACCTACCGATCGTAATTCTCACGTAAAAATATTAATATTTTCAAAAAATTCGAAGAGGGTTTCTATATTGTCAACGATCCCCGCGATCTCTAGTAAAATCGATCGCTCGCGACTTTCTCACCTATTGGCTATTTGACTTGCCATTATTACACTTTGATTTTTAGACGTCGATCTCGACGAATACCGGGGGAATATGGGTGGGTGGGGGAGGTATAATCCACGAGTATAAAATGTTACACGCTTTTAGGCCGAGTCATCGGCAGTACTATAATATTATAATATTATAATGAATCTTATTTATGTATGCAATATTTTACTATTGCACTCAAACCGGTTTTCACGAAATTAAGAAAAAAATGTACAATGTAATTTTAAAATCGTTATAATAATATATCATGTTATATTATATTTATACGTCATCACACACGTACTATCGTGTTTATATTATTAGTATTTTTATTATATTATACGGTTTTATTGTAAATTATTCATAATATATGAAAAAACAAAATGTAAATATTCTATATATATACATATACTTAAATAATATAAAAAGGTATAAAATATATTATAAATTACGCTGTAACTATTTTCTGTACATGTGTTAACCCAGAGTCTGTGATTTTTCTTTATTTTATTATTATTATTATTATTATTATATTATTATCATTATTATGTTTTAGTTTCTAAGAACAAGATATTTAAACATTAAAATACCTAGTTGTTTTTTTTATGATTTTGTTTTCTTATTTTATTGTTCTTTCTTTAATTATTTTACTCTCCTATTTTTTTTAAATCATGAAAAGTTTCCCGATTTTTTTTTGATTTTTTACTATGTCGATGACAAAATTCTGTTTCAAAACTATCTAACTATTATAAAAGTGCAATATTTATTGTTTGATTTTTGTTGTAAAAAGAAAAAAAATGTAAACTAGATGTAGAAAGACGATTCTATTATAGTGTATACTGTATAGTAAAAAAAAAAATATTAATATATTAATTTATAATTATTAGTCTTGTCATGTTGCTGTCACTCATGATATATTTTTTTTGTCTCGAATCATTAGAGTATCGATCGAGAGAATAAATAAATTATTATAATCAAAAAACAAAAAAATATGTTTCAATGATAATAATTTGTACATAATAATATACATTAAATTTTAAACAAGTATAGTTTATCTACAAGGTTTATTATATACCTTATACGAGTATAATATACAAATATTTTCACAGTTTTGCACACGAATATTAATATTATAACATAATATTATACCGTGAAGAAGAAACCAGGAATTTTTTTTTTAATTACTATGATATTTAATATTATATTATGAATATATATATTATATACTATACAAAAAATTATATGCCTGTTTTAATTTTAATTTTTTTTTCCATTGTAAATAGATAATATGTTAAAAGATGTTATGGTGTGTTTTGAAAATTCTCTGTAAGAATCCAAACGATGATAATGAAAAAAAAATAATAAAAATAAAAAAAAATAATGAAATAAACATGGTGTGCGTGTTATTTTTTTTCCTCGATTCTCGATTTGTATTTTAATAGGTTATATAGCGGCTGTCGCAGCACTGTTTCCGATACCTAATAATAATAACGACTATACATAATAATATAGTATCAGTAATTGGCTTTTTTGAGGGGCGCAGTCCTGCGACGAACGAACAGCGTTTAATCAAGTCTTTATAATATCATTAAGTATAGCTATATTATATTGGTATTAGGTATGTATATGCACAGAAAACCGTGGAAGAGGGAGGTTTTACGTTTTTTACCATAAACCTTTTGCAGGGCACGATGACGACTCCAACGCCGTTATACATTCGCTTCGTCACTCGCGTGTACGTTAAGTTGACTACACCACGCATTAACATTAACTTTTTTTATCGGTTGCGGTAATAGCCATTACTCATTTGCTCGGTCACACTCTCGAACGAACATTCTTAAGGTACACGATCGCATACTTGTGCGACTTGGGAGCGTGTTGCCCATGTGTAACTATAAAAATATAGGTGTAATAAAGTTGTGAGTTCAAACGTCGAAAAACATAATAACATAATAATATAGCTCGAACGATTCAATTAAAAACAAAAACAACTACTTATACGGACAGATGTAATAATAATTAATAAAAACAACAGGTTATTGTTATTTATATTCATACGCTTATGCTTATTATATTATTATTTATGTAGAGAATTTCCGTGTAGGTTAGGTAATATAGTAACCTAACATATTACGCTATTGTGATGGTGATGCATGTGTATGGGTACATCAGTGGCGTATTTAGGATTTACTTGAGGGGGGAGATATAGTTTTTACCCTCCACTCAAAATATATGAACATATCTATCTAATTTGTCTACAACCTCCCTGATGCCAAACGTCCCAGCATTTCATAAGCTACTGATAAAGTGATAAATGGAAAAGCATAACTATATATGACTATATAATATTAAATATAAGTTAAAAAAGAGGTCAAAGGGGATATATATCTCCCAAATCTCCCCCCGTAAATACGTCACTGAGGTTACAGGTATACAGGTTATCACGTAATAGGTATATAGTTGGACATAATATAAGTAAACGCATACGCCTGATGGGTAAAGCTGGTATTAATATTATAATAATAATATACATATTTTTATATCGTGTATTCGTGTTACCTTATTTATAGGCGCTTGTCTAGGCATTTCTGAAATAGTATATTGTGCGGCAAGTGTGGGAAGTGAGCTATATCAGTCGCTGGCGAGGTCGCATTTCGCCCAAGACTGAAATTACTTTCCAGCACGAGCCATACATACTATTTTTTGTCACGCCTCCGCGGTCGTCGATCACGGAAAACGTATCGCAGGGATCTATGCAACAACCAGACTATAATTAAATTCTGATTTCATATTTCACGAAAGAAACGTTTTAGTTTTATTTATTTTAAGCGTCATGCACGGAGGTTATAATATAAATTATGAATATAAGATGTAACCGAAAGTTTATGTTTTGTTAGGACCGTGGTATAGATTTCAGTACAAATAATAATATTGTTATGTTAAAATGAAATAAGAATAAAAAAAACGTTATCACTGCAAAGGTAATGCACTATTATGCAGCTGGGATCAATGCAACAGTCAGATTATTCTACGAAAACGATTTCATGAAATAAAAATGTTTACGCGTCATGCAAGGAGATTATAATGTGAATATAAGATGTAACCAAACGTTTATGTTTCCCAATGACTGTGGTATAGATTTCATTTTATCTGGTTGTGCAGAGGATACGAGTGATATGAGCGCACCCAGCACTTTTAGGTATTTCCACTTTACCGCACGCTGGAACGAAAAAGGTAGCTTTCGAACGTTTCAACCGCTATCGAAAACCAAACTTTCGGCGCAGGCGTGACAAAAACTATTTTGTTAAATAGTACTCAGAATTTCCGTCATACAGGTACGATTATCTAATATATAGTATTCACTAATAAGGAATTAAGAAATGATATAATCCATACGACGAAAATTTCGATTTGAGTGATATAAAATAATGTACCTACATGCAGTATACGGCACTGTTCAAAAATTTTAAACAGGCCAATTTTTCAATTCGGTAGCATTTTGGTAATGACAGCCTTGGAAATCAGTTATAGCTGTTTTATAACATACGCATGTGCGTCAGCTGCAGCAATCGAGGTTTCGTCTCCATCGTGACCTTTCAGTATTTTTGTAAACCGAGATATTGTATAATCGTCTTTTCGGCAGTGCATTTACGTGCATGCAGTACAAGGGGGTACTCCAAACATGGGTACAACTGTAGCCAGCGCTATAGCTTATTAATTTATAATTGTACTAGTAATTGCGTGCAGCAATCGTTGTGCTTGGGCGCAAATGCAAATTTGGGCCTGACAACGAATCACAAAAAAAAAAAAATTACACCTCAACATTTATTTTATTTGGGCTGATAACTGCAGTATGTGCGAGGCCCTCGTTCGATGAATCGTCCGTGGTTACTACCACGTGTACCGTATGTGTGGTTTTGATTTTACTTTTTTTTTAACACGATACAATAATATGATAATACTGTCCAAAAGAAATGTACGCCACGCAGACACGGTGCGGCTCGCGTTCCGGCTGTTATTAACACTCGAACGACACACTATTATTATGCACCATTTTAATACATAATATTATATACCTGTACAATACAGCTAGCGATACGCATAATCCGGACCTTGGTCCGTCGACCGAATGTATTATGGTGCAATTTTTCTATTTCGGAATAATCCGATAGCCACTGTAAATTATTCATTTAAACCCAACCCGTGTTCACGGCCACATGTTATTCAAATTTTAAGACGAGGCTAAAAATAAACGCGAGCCTATTGAAAAAAAGACGGAAAAAACGTGCACATAGGTACTATTGCGTAACGACGTAATGTCGGTACTGAAATATTGCGAGTTTCCAAAGACCTAAGCTGTACCTATATATAATATGTATATGACGTAGAACATGTATTATAAAATGCGCACAGCCTGACACACACCTGCAGCAGACGTTATTGACGTAAGTATATATTATAGATTCCGTTACGGTTTGTGCCGTTACCTTTATTTTTTCCAGTGATTATATGCATAGGTATGGATGATATTCGTTTCCACAAAGACATCGTTTGTAACTTACAAATAGCAAACCTAAGACGTAACTCACATAATATATATATATATATATATATAGCAATCTCCTACGTGCAATAATAATTAATATTATATCATTCGATTAATGTAATTGGATTTCACTATTTCAGCAAAAGATTTGTTCATTCACATATTTATATAATGTGTGTGTGTGTGTGAATATATATTTTGCATCAGTTCATTTTGTACCACATAAAGTGTATACTGTGCGTACATAATGCGATTAACACGTCGCTACAGTAGTGTTAAAAAAGAATTATCGATGTATTTATGACAATATTAATGGGTCTTAGCACTTAAATTGTTTTATCTTTTCAACTCCCGCGCGGACGGAAGTCCCGGGAACTATTTTCCAATTTTTCGGTGTACAGACTGCTGAAGCAGTGTTATTAATTGTCGTCCGCCGCGGAAAAATCGTTTGTCAACATTTCCCCGACCATCTGAAAATTAACCATCTACAACGACGATTTTGGAGGGAAAGTAGGGAGAGACAGTAACTGACAACTTTAAATTGCGTCGGTATACGACTTCGACACCCTTCGCGCTGTTGCTGCAGTGCACGTGGAGGGCACGTACTGCATAGTATTATGCGTACTGCGTATAGTCTTATATAGTTCCGAAAGTATTCTGGACTTTCGATGAACTCGATTGCTAAACAAAATATTGTGTGTAGATACAAGTAATAACGCTTTAACGTTTTGCTCTGTTATTATTATTAATGTTACCTAATTAAATAACTAAAAATAATTATTATAATATCACGAAAAAGACGATAGTCACCGCATTGCCGCCGAGTATAGAAATTATGTTGAAAGTCTGACTTGATTTTCATGCGCATGTATAACATTTTTACATTATTATTTTATTTCATCCGCCGAAATCGGTTTCGCATTTAAAACTGTCGGCGGCGCGCGGGCGATGGCTTAAAGTCATTCTGACGTTTGCGTTTTTATTCGAATCGCGAAAAACCTATTTTCGTGTTTCCTTTTTTGCATCGCCATGAGACTTTCGGCGGGTGAGCTCGCCGCCATCACCCCGCCCGCGAAACGACCATTAATCATGCGAGCCCCGCCGCCGCGCTGTTATCAATCGACTGTTTGATTTCAATAAGAAACCCACTTTTTAGAGAGAGTGGATATTGAGATCCTTTCGTTACACACTATGGTTCGTATTTTTTTTTTTCGTATTTTTTTACCCCTCTTATTTTTATACCCCACGTGAAAGGGTAAAGGGTGGGGGAGACGGTGGTGGCGTCCTGCCCTGCCCCGCTTACCTCGCCGTTCCATACTCGTGGCGTCGTCTTAGCAGTCGGTTATTATTTGTGTGCGTGAATGCCCCGTGGCATAGCAGAGCATATCGGTTTTTGCCGAGTTGTTCGGCTGATTGAAAAACAGGCGAGAGCGCCTTTTAACTTTTCGCTGCAGTAATGACTTTTAATTGGAAAACTTCGGTTTTGACGAGGGGAGGAGGCCGCAAAAATGCCCGTGGTACGGGTGGTGTGTGGGGGGGGGGCTGGAAAAATCCCGCCAGTGAGGGAGGTTGTTTTTTTTTGTTCAGAGCGCATTTCGCGTACACGTAACTGCAGGCACACGAGTCGAAGCTGACAAAATTCTTATACGTAAATAATTGATAACTGTATAGATAAGTCACACACACGACATGAATCGTTACACTACGGCCACGCACACACATAATATATTATATTTAAGCGGATTGGTGGCGGACAGTCATATAGCTAAACCATATACCAATCTTTATGCCATCATACTGAACGACCTGATAATGCGATAATACTTTTTAAAACTGATTTGATTTCGTTATAATATCTACTTGAGATCGGTCAGTAAACTTTTTCCAATTTACTTCCTAACAACTATACATTTAGTTTGAATATTTTGAAATTCCTGAATTTTCAAACGTTGTTTATTCGGAATTTAAATCAGAAATATTAAAATGTGTACTGACCGATTTCAATAAATAGAGATTATAATGAATTCAAATCAATCTTTTAAAAATGATCGCAGTATGAGGTAGATAGGTAGGATGTACAAAGTACAGCTGGAACACTATTTCTTTTATACACAATCACACACACGTAATGATCGCTTACTACACCCACATTTACAAGACCCACACGCATACAATTTGAAAATTGCCTCGTTCGAACTCTCCCCTTAATAAGTGCATATATATTAATATATCCTTAGTATATATTGTATGGTGTGCAAGCAAATACTATGGGGACTATGTACCCCAACAAGCTCTTAAAAAATACAGCTACTGTACAGTACCTATATATATACGTATGAGAGTGGCTGTATCGCAAACCGATTATTTTCTTTCTATATTATATATTATTTTCTTATATTATAATTTGTAATTATTTCTTATAGCTTTATTGAATAATAATAATAATAATACACTCTCTATGGTTTAAAAGGAACGACTATTTTTATTTTTTATTCAAACGAGATGCTATAATATTCAATATTGTATATTAGAATGTAAACATAATAATTCAGAAAAAAATGTATGTAACCAAATTATCTGGCATCCGGCCTCTTGTTATGATTCAACGGGGGCCCTGGGGTTCCTTACACACTCAGCACGCCTGGTAGTTGCGGCACTACCCTTAATATATATTACCATCCTAAATGGCATCATCGAATGCCCCTGATTTCACTCATACTCTCCAGAATTTATTTCCATGTATCTGCAGCTTGATTCACCAGAAATCAATCTATCTTGAATGCCCCTTCCCATTCTACCACCTATGACCACAATAAGCATACTCACAAAATAATGATTCGATACCACGTTGATTCCATTAAATTTGATTTTTACTCTAGTTCTGCAGTGTCTCAACGGCGGATCGTTCATTGGGTACTTTATCTAGTTTAATATAATAATTTGCCATTGATGTTTTGTACGTTTTATCATAATATAACAATTATGTTAATCTTATAAATATTTTGTGCTAGGTATCTCTTCACTAATATGTTGGGCATGAATAAATAAATATCAATAATAGTAATTTTTTATTATTTAGAGGATTTGATAATAATTGCTCGTTGAGAATGTTGTTTAAATTCTAACCATGTGTACATATAAATATATTATATAATATGATTAAGATATATTAATTTATTTTAAAATGTCAATCGAATAAATATAATATACTATATTATATAGAAATGCATTTTCCCAATAATAAATACAGAAATACATATTATGTAGGTACGCATTATTATATTTAAAGCCGTATACGTTTGTTTAGGTATACTTAACATCACCTAAAGCTATATAATGTATAACTATATGTAATCCTACATCGTATAATAATAGTACGCGTATAGACTATAATAGTATGTATTTTATGTGAGTAAGACTATAATTTTTTTATAATACATTATGTTATGACTTATGTTGTTATATTCGAAAGTTCGTTCATATTATTATGACGAAAGAATAAATATTTATATTTTACGGCTATTACCAAACGGTCACTACGGACAAACGATCTCGTAAAAGGTTAAATACTTGCAAAAAGGAAAAAGTACAAATGATTTATTCAGTAATATTTTTTAAACATTACAGTAAAAATACATATTGTATTTTAGCATGACGTTTTATACAACCATTTACGGTTATAATATTTTAATCAATCACTTACACTCGCAGACTGGTCAACAAAAACAGTTAATTACAGCTACTCATCTATATTATAGTAGTCTTATCATTGACAAAACATATTTTAACGATAATTAACTAAATTCTACTTATACAGCTGCAGTCATAGATAAATATAAATAGTAAGATTTGTTTGAGTTTGAGATAAGCTCGTATGAATAAGAACAATAAATTTGAGACATTTCATTACATCTACTAGTCTACGTATAATACGCACAGGCGCAAATAGCGTTTGAGATTTGTTGGGAGGGGTAAAGCGCTACTTTAGTAACATTAAATAAGCTTACAACACAATTTACGAATTCTCCGGGGGCTATGGACATTTTAGGGGAGGGGTTTAGCCCCTCAAGCCCCTTCAATATTTGCACCTATGATACGTATGCTATGTGTTTCACAACACAAATTTAATTTTAGCATAGCTTTTCCTACAATATTCTAGTACATCCAAATTCTTCAATAATTTAAATACGTCGTTATTATTTTAACACCGTAGTCGAAAAATTTCGTCGGTTTTCATGTTGAATTTCTGATTATTACATTTGAGAGCATCAGACCATCGTATCGTAATTTTCCGTCTTCAACGCGCGAGTGCTTCATATTATCAAAAGACTTTTTTCTAGGGATAAAACAGTATAATAATCACAGGATCCATGCACTCAAAACACGTGATTCGTTTTAGACTATCGTAATATACTTATCGCTCTAGACCTATCTCTAACCCCTGACAGTTTAATGCGCATGTTGTTTTTCGGGTTTTTTTCCCCTGTCTAAACGTTACCTATGTAGTACCGCTACACACGCACACACACATATACACACACTAAGACGACCTTTTCCCAGTGAAACGACTGTGATGGGTCGACCTCGGTCGCACACCAACTGATTATCGATATGTACACCATGTGTATACCATAACGGCCCTATGGTCTATAGTCTATACGATATAATATTGTGATAACCAGATAACCTATAGATATGTAGGTACGCAACGTAAAGTGTTTATATTATTATCCCGACGAACTCGGTACCCGCGACGACGAGAACACTGTCTACGATTTTCAATGATCAGTTTTTTTTTTTTTGTTTTAATTTTTTCAGCCGACGGTATTCCTCCCGTCGAAAATTGAATTTTCTACGTCGCTTATTGCATTATACACGCGCGTTTAAGTATAGCGTCATAGCCGTCACCGCCACCGCCGCCGCATATAGTCACTAGTCATATTACTAAATACATTTTTTTTTTCTAGTCATATCTATTATTATTATTATTATTATTATTATATATAATAGTATAGGCCCAAAGTAAGGATCCGTTATTAATTGATTTTTCCTATAGGATCTCGCGCCCGAGGAAACCGCTCATTTTCTACTTAATCACGCACGGACTGCGCCTGTCGCGCCATCGATCAAATCGTTTACCATGAACACGGAATGCACGGACATTAACGCGTTTCACGGCTGCTTAGTCGGACTTTTTTTCTGCTCACCTCTCACACACACACACACACACACCCTGGTCAACCAGCTCCGGTCGTTATATACTACATATATATATATATAAATATTATTGTGCTGTTCAGGTGATGACCCCGTCGTCGGCCGCACGTCTCTCCGCACCAAAGATAATGCGCTTTAAATACGCCACTTTTCTCGTACCGCCGAGCTCCGTCCACCACCGCCACCGAATACATTTATTATTGTTAGTATTTTTATAATATGTATATGTATAACCTAATCGAGACAGTGACTTATTGCGATGAAGACGATGTCCTCTCGTCATTCGAAAACACAATATTATTATAAAACAGTGCCGGTACATACCTCTGCATGTTTGACTCCGAGGCTGGTTTTATTTTGATGTGTGTTTATTTTTCATCAAGTTTTAAACAGAAAATCGCTTCGATCTTCAAAATTGAGATTGGTAGAACATTTTACATAATTGACACCTACTTTAAAAGGATAAAAAATAAGGAATTAGTATATAGGTACTAGGTATAAGTAATAGCTACTAACATAGTAGCTGCTACTTACATACGCTTATAATCTTAATAATATTATGAAAAATAATAATAAAATCAGTGGTAAAACTGGATTATATTTGTAACACTCATTTTAGAAAAAATCAATTTTTTTGGTTTACAATGGTAGAATGGTAATTTTTCAATATTCACAAAATTGTGGTTTATCGGTAAAAAAATATTAGAATATAATATGAAGTTCCACATAAGTTGACATTATAGCAATATTATAGAAAAAAAAAAATCAAAAATCAATACATCATGTACATTGTACAATATAATAAGCGTTTGAAGTTCAAATATGAAGAAATTGTATATTTAAAGCTTAAACGAAAAATAACGTTTTATTCTGAATTAGTTCTAGTTATTATACGTTATAACTCGATAAATATTAGTCATTAAGACTTTAAATTTTTCGCTATCAAGTAAATTATTGTTTTCCATAATATTTCGGCGGATTGAAGTTACTCAATATTCAATAAAAAAAGAAAACTTACACCACCTTTAGAAATATAATGTAGATAGGTCCCATCATCAGCATGTATACATACATATATCCATTCGATCAGAATCGTTTATATGTTATGCAATTGTTTATCAATGAATTTCAAATTGAACACATCCATTACCCATATATCCTACTCAAT